>JAQIUQ010006621.1:32500-96767 GCA_030378365.1 Hybognathus amarus
TGTGTTTAGAAAAGTTTAGAATAGTGTTAAAATGTCTGTATGATGATGGATAGATGGATGGATAGATAGATAGATAGATAGATAGATAGATAGATAGATAGATAGATAGATAGATCGATCAATAGGTAGATTGGTAGATATGATTGTATGATAGATATGATATAAATAGATGGATGTATAGATGATGATAGATAGATAGATAGATAGATAGACAGATAGATAGATAGATGATAGATGGATAGATGGATAGATGGATAGATAGATAGATGGATAGATGGATAGATGGATTGATGGATTGATGATGGTATGATTATAGATTGGTAGATTGATTGATGATAGATAAATATAAATAGATAGATAGATAGATGGATAGATGGATCGATAGATGGATAGATAGATAGATAGATAGATAGATAGATAGATAGATAGATAGATAGATCAATAGGTAGATTGGTAGATTGATTGATGATAGATAGATATAAATAGATGGATGTATAGATAGATAGATAGATAGATAGATAGATAGATAGATAGATAGATAGATAGATAGATAGATAGATAGATTGGATAGATGGAATCATATGGATTGCATAGATGTGATGGATCGAATGGATGGTAGATTGGTAGATTGGTAGATTGATTGATGATAGATAAATATAAATAGATAGATAGATAGATAGATAGATAGATAGATAGATAGATAGATGGATAGATGGATAGATGGATGGATGGATGGATGGATGGATGGATGGATGGATGGATGGATGGATGGATGGATGGATGGATGGATGGATGGATGGATGGATGGATAGATAGATAGATAGATAGAATAGATAGATAGATAGATAGATAGATAGATAGAGATAGATAGATAGATAGATAGATAGATAGATAGATAGATAGATTGGTAGATTGGTAATAGATTAGATAGATTGGTAGATTGGTAGATTGATTGATGATAGATAAATATAAATAGATAGATAGATAGATAGATAGATAGATAGATAGATAGATAGATAGACATAGATAGATAGATAGATAGATAGATAGATAGATAGATAGATAGATAGATAGATATAATAAATAGATATAGATAGATAGATATATGATATGAGTAGATTTGATTGATGTATAGATAGATAGATAGATAGCATAGATAGATAGATAGATAGATAGATATGATAGATAGATATAGATAGATAGAATAGATAAGATAGATAGATTGATGATAGATCGATAGATATAAATAGAGATGATTGATAAATGGATGGATGGACAGACAGACTTAAAGAACAAACACCCTTTACTCATCTGATAAAAATCTGATCACTCTATACATTGTATTGATCCGTGTCGCAAAATGTCATATTATTTAGGTGATGTGTTTCTGTCATCTGTCAGGTGTGCGTGTGTTTTCCTCTGTGTCCACTCCAAGAGTGTGTGTTGTTGGCGGAGGTCCTGCTGGATTTCACACAGCACAACAGCTCTTTGAAGGTTTGTGTTATCAGTTCTCAGATTAAAATGATCCACATAACGGCTGTCCTACCAGGAAAGAGTTCATCTTACAGTAGCAGCTTTGCTTATTTTAGGTTGACTGAACTTTACTGAACAGCTAATACATTTCCCCACAAGATTTCCTTTAATAAGTCCTGTGGTTTTGTGTGACTGTGACGTTTATTATTGGACGGCATCCAGCAGGAGCAGGGTGTGATATTTTACAGCAGCTCTCTTGAGGTTCACCTTTACACCACATCGACAGGTCTTATCTCTGTTTTCCACAGACATACAAAAACAATGCTGTAACATTACAAGTTTTAAGATAACCGACAGAACACACTGTTCATTCACTTGGATGAAGACTAACAGTCCAACCACAGAATAATATTGTGTGGAAATAAAAATAGTGCTTTGGAGAAATAAAGAGCCTTCAGAGGCTTTTAAATGCTGATGTTTAGTTCTGTGTTGTACAAATCCATGACTTGTTGTCTCCCATTATTTACCACAAACCACAATTGCAATTGTTTATGTCACTTTCAGGCTCAACAAGATGCAGTCGTAGACATTTATCAGCGACTGCCGTGTGCTGTTTGGACTGTGTGGTTCGGGGTCGCGCCTTATCACCCTGAGGTCAAGGTCAGGCCTTTCTTTATAAAAATGTAGTACAAGTATTTCTAATTTCTCAAAGCATTCCTTTCAATGCCTACCATAACAGAGATGATTTTATTAATCAATTCCCCAAAAACAAGCCAGACTGCTTTTTTTTCAAATATCCTGTTTTACTCAATAACATTTCAGATTATGGAAGTAAAATGGGTTTACAAATAATGCTAAGCTCTAAGCTTTCCCTCCCCCCAAATTCTACTTGATGATGTTGTTTGTGATATGATAATAAAAGCACCATTGTGATTTTCCCCCACCATTTTTCTCATTGATTTTATAAAACAAGAAAAAAAAGTAGAAATGCACATTAAACATTGCCATTTATGCAAACATACACGCATACTATGTATAAATGTTGGTGCATTATTAATCATAACTTTCTGAAGGGTTTTAAGACAGGTTTCTCAGAAATAGGCAGCTTAAATCATATTCCATTAACAATATATCAACATTTTCTCACCACAGCTGGTTAAAAGTATTGGGGATATTTAGAATATAACCAAAATTTCAAAAGTCTGTTATTGTTTCATGTTCCTCTTTGTCTTGTGACACGTGATTATGAAAGTTAATCTCTGATGATTCATGTCTATTTCAATCAGTCATTTTAAAACTCTGATGTAACTTTTTGGTTGCAGTGTCATAGCAATTGTCACGTCTTATATCTTGCATGTGGTTAATTACATTGCTTTTTATTACTATTAGGGATGGGCAACGATTAATCGCGATTAATCGCATTCTAAATAAAAGTTTGTGTTTACATAATATTATGTGTGTATAATTAATTTGTATATATAAATACCCACACATGCATGTATATATTTAAGAAAAATCTGTTATTAATATATCAAATATTTATATTTATATATAATATTAATTATGTATAAATATATATAAAGTATATACATGCAAATATTTCTTAAATATATACATGCATGTGTGTGTATTTATATATACAAATTAATTATACACACTACACCCACATATATTATGTAAACACAAACTTTTATTTTGGATGCGATTAATCGTGATTAATCGTTGCCCATCCCTATTATTTGGTGCATGTTTATTACAAATGCTGCTTCGTGTTGACTTAAGTTTGATTCAATATTATAATACTTTATCACATTTATGTGTAATATATAGCCTCTCATTATTAAGATAAGATCTGTTTGAATAACGGCAGGTCTTGAAAAAATAGTTGAAAATGAAAATGCACAGATATGACTTTGCCTTTGAAAAATAATTAGGTAAAATGAAAGCATGGATTGGACAGACTTCCTCTATTTGCATAGCAAAGGAGTACAGTAACTACAGTCACGAACAGTAACAGACATCAAAGTATTCATATCATCTGTCTGAAATGCTATGAATGTTTGTTTGTGTTATGAAGTATATAGTGACAATGTTGCCACGTGTATCTGTCTTTTAACCTGCAAACATGACTTCCAAGATAAGTGAGTGTTTCAGAGAGCAGACCTGTTGTCTTTCTATCATAACCCAAACAAGCTCTTCTGCTGCAGGTCAAATATCTTCAAGCTGAAGAATGTTTGTGTATTAGCTTTATTTTTCATGAGTAACTTTTTCCAATGCATGTGTCACTGCTATAAATGCATAACACTAAATTAATGCAGGTTTTTTTGTTCCTCATTTTAATGTTCCAGAATGTCATTAACACTTTCACCCAGACGGCCCAGCATGAACGATGCAGTTTCTATGGTAATGTGAATGTGGGCAAAGATGTGACGATTGAGGAGTTAAGACAAGCGTATCTACGCCGTAGTGCTGGTGAGGAAGCCACTCGATAACACCTTAACAGTAGGGTCAATACGGGTCAACTTAGCTGGAGGGCCCTTAGTAAAATTTTTGATTTTTAAGTGTTGAGTTTGAGTTTTTCTTTTTTTGTGTGTGAAAGAACTTCATACATGAAGAAGAAAGCAAAAATTTTAAATTTCATGAATGTATACTGACTGAGTAATCCATTATATGTATCCGTTCGGTACTGTGTATTTAAGCTCTTGCTAGCTTTAGAAGCTTTTTTTAAAAAAAAGAATCCTTTCTTCCAAATATCCTTGATACTGATTCAAATATAGATTCTTGTGAATACACTTTTGAGAGTAAGTTAATGGTCAACTTGAGTTGAATTTCAGCACTCAGAAAGGAGTGTTGTATGTAGTTTTTTTGATAGAAGGAAGCAATTGTTGAAATTTCTAGTTTCAACAATATTTATTCAGACATCCTTCTTTAAATGCGATAAGTATCAGCTGTGTGCAAGGTGAACCACATTTGGGTTAGTGTTCTAATGGAGCCGCATTAAGATATCTCTGGGATTAACAAATGGGGCCTATAAGGCAAGGCAAGACATGTTTATTTATATAGCACATTTCATACACAATGGTAATTTTCCACTTCTAGCAGATCTGCTTCTAAGCTGTTTACACACTTTTGAAAAAAGATGTTAATTTTTGAAAAAATATATTACAAATTATATTAAATTATATTATATTGCTCTGCTTTTATTATTCAAACCACAAGCTAATTTATGTTTGTTAAAGGTTAAAGTGCACTTTTTTCTTTCACATTGATCACTTCATATTGGGATCCACTTGAATATTCTAAAGTGTGTTTGTTTACATTTTGCATTTCATAAGTGGTAGTTGAAGAGGTTGTATTAGCCTACTTAGTGTTGTTCAGTACAGACTAGTACAGTGTTAATTTATTCCATACACATTGATGTTCTTCCTACTGTGACATTCTGTTTATGCTTATAAGAAAAATAAAACATTTTTGGGATGAAATAGCAATCTCTTTCTACGCAAAACATGTACCGAAACCGAACCGAGACCGTGGCCCAAAAACCGAGGTACGGACCGTACCGTGGGCTATCTGTACCTTTGCACCCCTAGAAAATACAGGTTGTATGTCGTTAAGTCGTTGACTAGAAGTGATTTATTTTTAAGTGAGCAGAAGTGCTAACTTAACAGTCTTACCTTTTGTCCCCACAGCAATCTTAGTTTGGCGTGTAATAGGCACAAGATTAGATGGGTTTGCTCTACGGCTTTTGAAGGCAATAGATCATGTAATTGAACAGCAATAGAGAAAGATTCAGGCGCACTGGGTTCCCTAGTTACTATTTTCATAGCGGGGACCCGACGCATATCACTGAGAGCTGGTATCAGTTGTTTTTGGTTCACCTCAAGCCCTGGCAATGGTCCAAAGGCTGAAAAGCTCTCACAGGAGGAGGGTCTGGGTCCACAGGCTTTGGTGTTGAGGGGCCTGCTGGGGACTTTCAGCAAAAGAGTGGGAAAGTTTGGTTCCAGCATTTACCAGTTTTTCCATTTGCTCTGAGAAGCACAGAAGTGGAGATACTGGTGAGAGCGATAACGTGTCAGGTGAGATGGGCTGTTGCTCTGGTGTTATCGGAGGCTGTAACATGCTGTCCTGGTTTCCCTCGCTGTTTTCCAGAAAGTTGTGAATGTCTTCGAGTGCCTTTGGGTCTCGCTCCCTGTTTGTGCCATCGATTTGCAAGTTGATTGCCTTGTTTCTCTACACTCAGTATGGCCTGTATTGGAGCACTAGATTCATGGGACAGGCATTTTCTCTAATCCCTTTAGGCAGTTGTGTTTTCCCTTCCCTGGAATGTAAGCTTTCAGTGGGAAGCTGGTCAGAGAAAAGAATGCTGATTTTTTCTGTAGTAATCAAGTATTTGAGCACTGTGCTGACTTGCTGAAGAAAAATTAGGTGATAAAAGGAGGTAAAATATAAAAATATAAAAGCGATGGAGCGTTTCAAAAAAGCAAGAGTGTCCGAACAGTAGCTGAGCAGGAAGTATCTTCCTTTAAATTAAAGATACCAAAAGAAATCTTTGTTAAACCAAATATAAAATGATTTATTTTATACTTAAGGTTCAGGCATGCAAACTTGGGTAAAAAAAAACACACTCTTTTTTTTTTGCTCCAAATCTATATCTACAAAATAGTGAATTACTCAGTAAATATACATTCATGACAAAATCAAAAGTTTGAGGCAGGGAAGTTTTGGAAATTTGGTTTATATGACACAGATTGATCCAGTAGTGAATTATGGGTACACAATTAACACCCACCAATTGACTTATATTAATAAAAGAAATACTATTGGATGGTACTTTTTTTAAGCTTTTGCGGGGTTGAAAAACCTTGACCTAATTTGGCATTCCAGGTCAAAAATAACTTTAAATTGCTTGTAAATCTCTCATTATGCTATATTATCACCGAATATTGGATTACATTTTTTATCAACTTGTTTTCTTTCAATTAGTTCTGGTTTTGTATTTCTTTTTGAAACTGATTGTTTGTTGGCCTGAGCTTATGCAAGAAAAAGTTATAAGCTCAGGTCAGTGAAATGCACAACCAGTGCTAACTGAAAGAAAGGATTGAATCCAATATCTGGATTTAACATAGCATAACAGGAGATTTATAAGCAATTTCTTGTAGCCATTGTGTGGAAACAACACAAGTGTAACAAAAAAGCACAAATATGTCAGTTAGTAAACTAGCATTTTTTGGGGAAACAAAATTGTCACAAAATGGCTCGTGACACTGATGAACACAATCTAACATCTGTTTTCCCAGAGTTACGGAGCCGAGGGAAACCGCTCCATGAAAATTCCCGGGAACAATTGTCTGGCGTTTTTCAGCTAAAGACTTTGTCGGGTGGTACAACGGACTTCCCATCAATAAGGAGGTGCAGATTGATTAAACTGATTGTAACTTGTGTTTTGTGTTTGGAGTTTATAGCCCACCAAATGCTCTGTCATCTAAGCAAATTTTCGTCTGCTTTGCAGCTGTGTCCTGATCTCAGCTCTGAAACAGCTGTAATTGTGGGACAGGGAAATGTGGCTCTGGATGTTGCCAGAATACTTCTCTCCCCTGTGGATATGCTAAAGGTTTGGTTCTTTATTCTGTGCTTGTTAAAATTGTGGTGTTTCCAGGCAGTCAAATGACTGGCCTACACAAAGTGAATCACAAGTTATTACTTCCGAGAATCGTTACAATGTCATACTCCATTAAGACTTAGCTCTCATTTATTTAGTTTAACAATATGCTTTCATAGAAGAGATTTGTATTAAAAGATCATTTAAACATCCCTGCCGAACAGAGCTGATAACATAACATAACATAACATAAATTATTTTGATATATCAAAGTACATTATTAAACCACGCTTTCCTGTTTTGATCATCTAATGTGGATACAATTGCTGTCCTCTCTGACTTTCACTTATAGGAGGCAGATATTATTCAGAATTACACTGTATTTACTGGCATCTGAGAGATCTCCACCTTATTTTGACTGTAATAGTGGGCGAGGACATTTGTAGATTACAAGATTACATTAGAGCATCAATCAGCACGGCAGTGCAATTTCATGAAGTGCAAAAGATCAACAGTAGCACATTTAGTAACAGAGCGATATAACAAACAAGGAATTATGCATACGAGGCGAAGAATCACTAGTGACCTGGAAAATGAGTATAATTGACTAATGAATAAGAAGTCTCCCACATTCACAGACAATAGCTTATTGCAAAAAAAGGTGCAAATGCGAAAAATATGTGGTTTCTAATCGATTTGTAGTAGTTATTTTATTTAAAATTATTTTCAATTTCATTAATATGCTTTTATATCATCTTCAGTGGATGTGGTTGAATCACTGTACTAAAACACTCTGCATTACTTGTGAATCTCTATGGCAAAAGAAATGTTTTATAAAATATCACAGTGAGTTTGTAGTTAGAATTAAATGTGATGATGGAAAAACCCTGTGTGCTGGGACATTTATGATTTATGATATCAATCTCAAATCCATCAAATGTTAATGGCTTGAATCAGTCAAATTACTCACTATATTGACTTACAGGATCACAAGTTATTACTTTTGCCATGTTTAACTCAAAATTAACCAGAATCTTTACTTTTATATTGACTAAGGGTGTAACGATACTTCATCATCGTCACGATTCGATACTGAATTCACGATATGATATTATTGTGATATTCCAAGACATCTGGTAAAAGGTTAACGATTTAAAAAAAAACAGATTAAAATGTTAACTTTGATATTACATTGTGGGTTTAGATGAATAGGTTTGGACTTGGTGCTTGTAACCCAAGGACACCAGAATAACAATATTCATGATTCTGAAGCTGAAAATACAGAATTATTGTAGACGAATATGCTTGTACTCTTTCACTGACTAGATATGTTTAAAATAATGTCGGCCACTTTTTATTGGTAACATCAGACATTTGGCATTATCAGAACCCTTAAATATCCCCACATTGCATTATTATACATTATAACCAACATTATATATATAGTAGTTTAATGTAGTACTGACTAAATCACTCTAATATGATGCTCAAGAAACATTTATGATTATTATCCATGTTGAAAACAGTTTTTTACATTTTTATTTCAGGATTCTTTGATGAATAGAAAGTTCAAAAGAACAGAATTGATCTGAAATGGAAAGCTTTTGTAACATTAATCACTTCCATTCAAAAGTTTGGGGTCAGTAAGAATTTATTTTTTATTTTTTAAGGGAAAGAAATTAGAAAATACTTTTATTCATCAAGGAATTCATCATAGAATTTTGGGGGAAAATGCTACACGACTGTTTTCAACATTGAAAATAATAATTTATGTTTTTTTGTGCACAAAATCGGCATATTAGAATGATTTCTGAAGGATCATGTGACACTGAAAACTGATGTGTAATCAGCAACAGTAATGATGTTGAAAATTCAGCTTTCAAATTACATTTTCAAATATATTAAAATAGAAAACTGTCATTTTAAATTGTCAAAAAAAAAAATTACAATATTACTGTTTTTCTTTTTTCATCAAATAAAGCAGCCTTGGTGAGCAGAAGAGACTTCATTTGAAAACATAAAAAATCTTACTGATCTAAAACTTTTGACCAGTAGTGTAAGTGTGGCATTCACTCTCAAAATTGCAATGATTGAGTAAGAAACCATCGCAATGGCCGGACATAAAAATATGTCAAAATAAATGTGCTTTAAACAATATAAATGCAGAGTAGAGTAATAAAAATGATTCCATTCAGAAAAACTGAGATAAGTGCATTTTTAATTTTAAACCACACTTTTCTTCTTTTATTTACACAATCAATTTATCTAATGTGTGTGTAGTAATGTGGATCCAACTGCTATCCTCTCGGGCTTTCTCTTACAGGAGACCGATATTACCCAGAATTCACTGGCAGTGCTGGCAGGCAGTAATGTGCGAAGGGTTTTGATCGTCGGCCGCGAGGGCCTCTTCAAATCGCGTGCACCATCAAGGTACGACTCCTCCTGTTTTACACCCTCGGAGGGAATTAATTCGATTCGGATGTGGAAGATAAAGCAGAGGAACCAGCTCTTTAGATTTTAAATGCATGGGGAAAAAAACATCTTGCATAATGGATAAACACACATGAATACATATTTGTATTGTTTATTGACTTTGTAATTGAAAGGTTTCTGAATGAGTGTGTAAGGCCGCAGGGAATAAGACTGTTTATTTTGTCTTCAGGAACTCAGAGAGATGGTGAATCTGCAGAACACTAGAGCTGATATGTTGCCCAGTGACTTTGAGGGCATCGCAGAAGCTTTGAAAGGTAAAAGGGTCAATTGATCTGCCATCAGTTACTCACCCTCTTGTCAATCCAAACCTGCATGACTTTCTTTCTTCTGTGAAACCCAAAAGAAGATGTAATACATAAGGATCAAGAACAGGAAATTGTGTTGGGCTCCAAAAATTTAAACATAAAACTCCCATAATATAATAGTGGTAACACTTTACAATAAGGTTTGTTAGTTAACATTATTTAACTACATTAGGTAATATGAACTAATAATGAATAGAACATATACAGCATTTGTTAATCTTTGTTAATGTTATTTTCAACATTTACTAATACTTGATTAAAATCTTGTTAACATTAGTTAATGCACCGTGAACTAACATGAACAAACAATGAACAGCTGTATTTTCATGAACTAACATTAACAAAGATGAACAAATGCAGTAAGTAACAAATGTATTGCTCATGATTAGTTCATGTTAGTAAATGCATTAACTAATGTTAACTAATGAACCTTATTGTAAAGTGTTACCATAATAGTCAATGATGTCATTTAATAAGTTGGCTGCTTTTATGGTAGTTTGTGTTGCTTGGAAACATTTCAGTGTGAAACACTTCCAAACCTTTCAGACAGATTTTCTTAAAGTCTTTAATACATTTTGAAGTGGATTTGGCAGTGAACTTAAATACTCTAATCTTTCCTTGCCTTCCAGTCTTTCACCAAAGCTTTGGCTCTGTCTTTTCAGAAACCATGACTAAATCACAAACACATTTCGCTGTTGCTAAAGGAGTAGTGCACTTTTAAAAAAACTTTTGCTGATAATTTACTCACCCCCATGTCATCCAAGATGTCCATGTCATTTTTTCTTCAGATGAAAAGAAATTAAGGTTTTTGCTGAAAACATTCCAGGATCTTTCTCCATATAATGGACTTCATTGGGAACCAAACGGTTCAAGGTCCAAATCTTTTGCGTTTTTTGGAGTCATGTGGTTGATTCAACGAACAAAATGAACAAATTGACTCGGAAAAAGATTCGTTCATTTTGATGAACGAGTTCGAACAGGAGAGTCACAAACGTGCATCACAGAACAGAGCAAGGCGAGCATTTGAGCTTATAAAGCTTAAACTTTTTTTTAATTATTTTTTTTATGACCGCTCATTTCGCTAGATAAGACCCTTATTCATCGTCTGGTGTCGTTTAAAGCCCTTTGAAGCTGCACTGAAACTCTCATTTGGACCTTGAACCGTTTGGTTCCCATTGAAGTCCATTATATGGAGAAAATCCTGGAATGTTTTCATCAAAAACCTTAATTTCTTTTCGACTGAAGAAAGAAAGACATGGACATCTTGGATGACATGGGGTGAGTAAATTATCAGCAAAAGTTTTTTTGAAGTGAACTTGAAAGTGAACTACTCCTAAGTCCTGACTACAGTGTTTTGCTGCTTGGGGACTATTTGTTTAGAACCGGCAGAGATAGGAAACAGGAGCGTATTTATAGCTACAGAAGAGGAAGTATTAAATTATATCCTCCAAACATGAATTAAGATAAGATATGATGCTGTTTTTGTAATAGTTGTTGGGTCACAGATTAGAATAACTTTACAAAGAAGGTACATTTTAAATGGAAGTTGAATGAAAGACTATATATATATTTTTAAATCTTTTTTATTAAAGAAATTAATATGTTTATTCAGCAAGGATGCATTCATTTGATGAAAAGTGGCAGTAAAGACACATATAATATTTTTAAAAATGCTGGGTTTTTTACTTTCTTTTAATTCAAAAATATTCACGATTTCCTCAAAAATATGAAGCATCACAATCGTTTTCAACATTGATATTAATCAGAAATGTTTCTTGAGCGGCAAATCATCATATTTTAATGATTTCTGAAGGATCATGTGACACTGAAGACTGGAGTAATGATGCTTTGATCACAGGAATATTACAGATTTACTGCATTACAGATTTATTGCATTTTTGATCAAATAAATGCATCCAGCATGAGCAGAAGAGACTGACATCAAACTTTTGAATCTAACTTGTGTATCTAACTTGATGCATTTGTGAAAACATAAACATATATATATACATATATATATAAAATAATTTATAGTCTTTTGATTTTACTTCAAAGTGTTTTTATTGTTTGATTATAGTGTTCCTTTCAAAAACATCAGACAACTGTAATGATTTGCTCTATGAAAAATAACTTTAAGTTCACGTCTTTGTAAACCTGATATTCTGGGGAGTTCATGATTTAATCTTCTGGACCTGCATCATTCCTTCTGGGATTTCAGGGACTTTTACTCTTCTTTGCACTCCTCTAGTAGTCTAAATAAACATTTCCAGATCATCCGATTCCAGATAATAACACCGGGGCAGTAGTACACGCACAGAAGTAAGCTGTAGACAAGATGTAAACAACACTGGTCCAGAAGCACTTCCTGTTTCATTTTTTTAACACTACATAAAAGCTGGGATAAAATGCAACCAACAGAACATTTAAAATTGAATCAAAAACTTTAACAAACATCTTTAAGATGTTTTCTTTACATGTGAAATAAAGAAAACAGTTACAAACTGAAACAGGAAGTGTTTCTGGACCAGTGTTGTTTACGTCTTGTGAAATGGTCTATATAGCGCTAGACACAATGGCCATCAAAGCGCTTTATATACTGCCTCACATTCACTCACTCATTCATACACCACACACACACACATGTTGGTGCAAATATGAGGCGTAATGGTTTTTATACTGTATATATTCTATCCCCCTACACTAACCCTTTCCCTAAACCTGCCCATCCCAGGAGTCATGCTGCTTTTTTAATTTTTTAATAAAACATTGTTTTTTATATGTTTTTTAAGCCATTCAATTTATGAGGACTTTTGAAATTTCCTCATAAACCACCCATAAGTTGTAATACCAGTGTTATACACAATGTCATTTTACAAATTTGTGTCCTCATGGTCACATAAACAAACACACACACTTAGACACACACTGAACCACCAACCTTCTGGTTTGTAGACAAACTACATGAACCACTGAGCCACTGCCGGCCTAAAAGTCCCTCATAATGATAGATGCACCAGTGTGTGTGTGTGAGTGGTCCTGGTAAACCTCTTCGTCTCCACAACAAGGATAGTAATACCAGAAATTTTGTGGGGACAGTTTTTGGTACCCATGAGCAAAACCGCTTATAAATCATACAAAAATGATTATTTTTGATGTCTTTAATGGGTAGGTTTAGGGGTTGGGTTAGGATTATGGGATAGAATATACAGTTTGTACATTATAGAAAATCTCTGTAAGACATGGAAACTCAACCTGTGTGTGTGTGTGTGTTCATTAGACCTTCCCAGACCGAGAAAAAGACTGACGGAGTTAATGATGAAGGCTGTAAAGGAAGGAGGAGATGATAAAGTTAAGAAGTGCTGGGGTTTCCGCTTCTTTCGTAGTCCGGTGGAGACTCTCGCCGGGCTGATGGGAAAAGAGCCACAGGAATCCGATTGGCTCTTAATAAGCTTGAGGTAAACATGCAAGACCGAATAACAACCATTTTATGTGTGCTCTGTCTGTCAACATACGTTAAGCATAGATGTCTGAGAAGTCAAGAAATCAAAATTGGCCGATTGGACTTCCCTAATACAGGCTTCAGAGTGCCTCAGAGTTCACTATCTAATCTTGAGAGGACTGTGCCTCTTATGATTTGTATTGTTTATAATTGATCACTCCCCTGACCTAAATGGAGATTATAAACAAAACTCTAGTCATTAATTATTCTATTAGTCTGTTTATATCATAATATTTCTGAACAATGAAAATAAAAGGAATTCGCTCTCCATCGCATAGCATTTAGTAATTTAAACCAAAATG
Organism: Hybognathus amarus; assembly: GCA_030378365.1. Taxonomy (NCBI): domain Eukaryota; kingdom Metazoa; phylum Chordata; class Actinopteri; order Cypriniformes; family Leuciscidae; genus Hybognathus; species Hybognathus amarus. The sequence continues at coordinate 46,172 of JAQIUQ010006621.1, forward strand.
TTTTTTGAGTTCTTCACGGTTTATGAAGAGATAACTGCACAAGTCACGACTCAGGTATTCATTTACTCCACCTCAAACCTGGAAAGTCCTGATGTGCTTGAGGAAGAAGAATGGTGATTTTCACTTTGCCAAAAAATGCTTCATCGTACGTCATACTGCTTTGTGCTCCGTTAGATAGGAATTTATGCAATTGGAGAGTGTTTTTCTAAGTCAACTGTACAGACACAGTTCATTGGATTTCAATGTGAAGTTTACTTATTCATGCAATGAAACTGAAATTGACTGATTCATCTTCGTCTTAATAGTTTTCATCGTTTTCACAATATGCACTACCATTCAAAAGTTTGGGGGCAGTGTTTTTTTTTTTAAATTATTTTATTCTTTTAAAGACATTTATAAAGTTATCCTGAAATAATCCTGAAAAGAAATAAATCCACCCTTTCCACACAATCATATTCTAATAATAATAATCAGAAATGTTTTTTGAGCAGCAAATCATCGTATTATAGACCATTTTGCAAGATGTAAACAACACTGGTCCAGAAACACTTCCTGTTTCAGTTTGTAACTTCTTTATTTCACATTTAAAGAAAAAATCTTAAAGACGTTTGTTTAACTTTTTGATTCAGTTTTATATGTTCTGTTGGTTGTATTTTATCCAAGCTTTTATGTAGTGTTAAAAAACTTCTGGACCAGTGTTGTTTACATCTTACAAAATGGTCTATACTGATTTCTGAAAGGATCATGTGACACTGAAGACTGGAGTAATGATGCACAGCTTTGATCACAGGAATACATTACAGTTTAAAATATGCACAAAGAAAACAGTACTTTTTTTAAATTGTAATAATATTTCACAATATTGTTGTTTTTTCTGTATTTTTGATCAAATAAACAGCCTTAGTGAGCAAAAGAGATTTATTTTAAAAAATATATTAAAAAAAAAACATAAAAAAGACCCAACATTTCTGAATTTGTTTTTGCTGAAGTCAATTTGCTTAAAAAAAAATTAAAAATAAAATAATAATAATTACATGATGTGCCGATTAATTTATTTAATTAATCGCAGGTTTGGGTGAGAAATTAATCAAGGGATAATTTAAAGAAATCGTGTTACAAAATATGACAAATAAAATGTAGTCTGTTCAAAACACTTACAAAAGTTCAACATTGAATTCAACATTCAATTTATTACACATGAACTTTTAGGCTACAAGGTGTCTATAAAATGTTTTCCTTTTTTATTAAACATAAGAAGTTTAAGCATTGTAAAAAAAAATGACATGCTCTGAATATTTTCTGAATCCATTTAGAGTCTTTTGTAAACTAGTGCCACCAGTTCTTTGAAATGAACCAACTCTAAACAATGGTTTGCTGTCATCACATTCAAGAATGACAAAACATAAAGGGGAAGCGGAAATAGCATTTTGATTACTTTTAAATAAATATAAAGCATGTTTTCCACTTACTTTCTTCTCTGAAACCCAAACGAAGATGTTATACATAATGATAAAAGGGAATTATGCTTTTGGCCTCCAAAAATGAAAACATAAAGCTCCCATAAATGCATTTAATAATAGAATGAAGGAGCACAAAATATAATAATTAATAAAATAATTTAATAAGGCACATTGACAGCTTTTATAGTACAGTTTTTTGTTGTATGAAAAAAATTCAGTATGAAACAATTCCTGCCTGCTTTCCAGATCCGAACTGTCAGACAGAAAATAGATTACGTTTCTTTATCAACATCTGTCTTCAAGTCGCTTTTGAAGCCGACACGGCAGTAAACTTTCATGCTATCAGTGATCTTTCCCAGCTTTCCTGGCGTGCAGAAAAGTATTAGCTCCACTGAAGCAAACAAAACAACCTAATAACAAACAAACCAGACCTTGACAGAAAAGTGAAGTGTTTGTGTTGCGAAAAACTAGTTCAGAGACAGGAGACAAGAAGACGTTTATTTCTGAAGAGAAAACAAGAAAAAAACGTCTATTTTAAAGTCATTTCTGTATATTCTGTCCTCCAAACTTGAATTATGATATGATGCTGTTTTTGTAATAATTGTTGGGTCACAGATAAAAATAACTTTACCATTAGAAGAATAACAGAACATTTTAAATGAAAGTTGAATAAAAGTCTGTATTTTATGAGATCTAGTTTGGGGCAAAACATTTTGAGCATTCATTACCACATACAAGCTTGGAGTCAATGAGATTTTATATTGAAGAAATGAATGTGTTTATTAAGCAAGGATGCATTAATTTAATGGAAAGTGGATTGTATAATGTTATAAAAGGTTAATGCTGTTCTTTCTAGTACATTCAAAAATATATTAAGATTTCCACAGAAATATTAAAGGGATAGTTCACCCCAAAATGAAATGTCTATCAGTAATGACTTTCCCTCATGTTGTTCAACCCATAAGACTTTCGTTCAACTTCGCAACACAAATTAAGATATTTTTGACTAAATCTGAGAGCTGTCGAGAAATAAGAGAGATAAGAAAAAAAAAATTGGAGATTTGTTTTCATGTTTTTTGTAGAAAAACATTTATTTCATAATTTGATTTCCCACCAACATTCAATTCTTTTACTTCAATGAAAGGTTAGAATTTTGCCAATTTTTAAAATGAAAGATCAAAAGGATAAACAATGCAGATTTATTTTTTACAGCCATTTTATATCATATTTACTAGGGGTGCCATTAATTCTGACCTAATATCTATTAATTCTAATATCCTACATGGGAGAAAAAGTTACAGTTTTCCTAATGTTGTATGGATAACATGAAAAAATTTAGCTAATTAATTGTTCATTAAATGTTAAAAAAGTTGTCATATAAACTATAATAAAAAAGAATACATTGCAAAATGTTACCCTAAATGGGCAAAGTATCTCGGGAGATCTTGGGCTCTATCTTGCACCCGGCGCAAATGACTTTATACACTGACGCATTTATCATTCCTATTTTGCACTCACGCAAAGCGGGCTTTTTTCCTCCACAGACGCACGTCGGTAAACTAACAAAATGCTGGGCGGGTTGGCGCAAAAAGGAGGCGTGTGTCGGCGCAAACAATCCCTGGTGCTATTTTGCAGTTCCAGAAAACAATTGCGCCAATGACCAGAAAAAAACCTGGTCTAAAGTCAGTGGCGCGTTGCGAGGATATTCAGATGCTATTTTAAGCGTGCATGCTTGGCCATAATACAGAGTGTGAACAACGCGGATACACTGTAGATGATTCTCTCATCAACACAGATGCATTTTACTTTTTTGCAAATGATACATTATTATACGGAAAAATATATAAACATGAGGGAAATCATTGTTGTGTCCATGATGATGGGAAAAACAGGCATAAAGCTTACACATTTACCCAAATTATTATATGCATGTTTAACCCCAGGGTAATTTGGGTGGGTTTGTCCCATCCCCAGTGTCCCTTCTCTTTCTTTTACGGCCCTGACGAGAACATCGTTCTACTCGGCTGTGAACCGATGCGAAGCGCGCCTGGTAAATGCGCCGTTAAAATAGAATTGCGCCACGGAACAAGCGCATCTCGTTCATCATGCTCTTAAAGGGAATGTGATATGACGCTCTTATTGGTTTATTTCCGTTACGCCCAAACCACACCTATGAATAATGAAGCTACTCCAGACCAACCCCTTTTAGATTTGCGCCAGGCGCAAGAGGCATTTATCCCGCCGGGAAAATAGCAACAGCGCCGGGATCCGCCCACAAAGTTAATTGCGCTTTGACACTTGCGTTTCAGATCGTTAAAATAGGGCCCATAGAGTGTAACGGTCATATTTTGGAAAAAATGTATGAACTGTGTCATTTTAGTCTAGATTAGACACATAGAAAAATAGCAAATAATCATTTTCCCATCAAATTTATTTATGCTTACAGTGGCGTATTGCATTCACTTGAAGAAAAAAAAATCTACTTATTAAGTAATCTAATTAACGAGTTAATTTTTCATGAGAAAACATTTTTTTGCTCTGTTTTTCTGAATTAATCGAAGTTAATTTTTCATGAGAAAAAAAGTTTTTGTTCTGTTTTTCTGAATTAACGAGTTAATTTTTCATGAGAAAATAGTTTTTGCTCTGTTTTTCTGAATTAATGAGTTAATTTTTCATGAGAAAAAAGTTTTTGCTCTGTTTTTCTGAATTAAATCGAGTTAATTTTTCATGAGAAAAAAAGTTTTTGTTCTGTTTTTCTGAATTAATGAGTTAATTTTTTCATGAGAAAAAAGTTTTTGCTCTGTTTTCTGAATTAATGAGTTAATTTTTCATGAGAAAAAAGTTTTTGCTCTGTTTTTCTGAATTAAATTGAGTTAATTTTTCATGAGAAAAAAGTTTTTGCTCTGTTTTTCTGAATTAATGAGTTAATTTTTCATGAGAAAAAAGTTTTTGCTCTGTTTTTCTGAATTAATGAGTTAATTTTTCATGGAAATTTTTTTGCTCTGTTTTTCTGAATGAAAAATTTTTCTTATGAAAAATTAAGTCGTTAATTCAGAAAAACAGAGCAAAAACTTTTTTTCTCATGAAAAATTAAGTCGTTAATTCAGAAAAACAGAGCAAAAACTTTTTTTCTCGTGAAAAATTAAAGTCGTTAATTCAGAAAAACAGAGCAAAAACTTTTTTTCTAATGAAAAATTAACTCGTTAATTCAGAAAAACAGAGCAACAACTTTTTTTCTCATGAAAAATTAACTCATTAATTCAGAAAAACAGAGCAAAAAAAATTTCTCATGAAAAATTAAGTCGTTAATTCAGAAAAACAGAGCAAAACAATTGTTTCTCATGAAAAATTAAGTCGTTAATTCATAAAAACAGAGCAAAAAATGTTTTCTCATGAAAAATTAACTCGTTAATTCAGAAAAACAGAGTCGATTTTTTTTCTTCAAGTGAATGCAATACGCCACCGTATATGCTTGCCCCTTTAAAGGGTTATTAATAACTTTTATGGGCAGGCTAGTTTCAATCCTTTAGAAACCGATGGAGGAGTGAGACAGCTCTCAGATTTAATCAGAAATATCTTAACTTGTGTTCTGAAGATGAATGAAAGTCTTATGGGGTTGAACAACATAAGAGTAATTACTGACTGTTTTCTACATTGATAATACTTAGAAATGTTTCTTGAGCAATATCATCCTATTAGAGTGATTTCTGAAGGGTCATGTGACACTGAAGACTTGAGTAATGATGATGAATATTCAGCTTTCATCACTGGAATAAATTACTTATTAACATATTCTCATATCCATTTCTATAATGTAAAACCTGTGTTGATAGTCTGTGTTGTGTGTCAGGGGTCGGCTGAGAGCACGCGTGCGGTTCCCACCGGTCAGCTGGAGGATCTGGAGTGTGGTCTGATCATCAGCAGTATCGGCTACAAGAGCTTCCCCATTCGACCCCACGGTGCCCTTTGACCCTCGACGAGCCATCGTGCCCAATGCCATGGGAAGAGTGCAGGACACAACAGGTGAGAGGAGTGTGTCTCTCCACAGGGTCCTGACACCAGAAGCCACGAGGGAAGATTTCAGCAAGAATGTTTTTCTTTTTTCTTTTCTGAACTTTCCTACAAAGCCAGAAAGTTTTTTAAAAAGCAAATGCAGCAAAGGTGAAATTTATCCTTTATGTATTATGTCAGGGACAGGGTCTTTATATTTCCTTCCCAGCCGAGGTCTGGACAATACTTTTTTGGACCAGTTATATATTTCCATCAGGGCTTTTTAAAAGAAAATATCCTAAACACTCAAAATATTCATCAAAGATGAGAATCTTGGGGCCATTTTTAACCTATATTTACCAAAATAAGTACATAAGAATCCACAAAATTGTAAGAATCCACAATTTGTCTGTTGAAGAACAGTAAATATTTTTTTTATGGTCATATTTATGTGCCAATTCTGAGAAATATGAATTAATGTTGTAAAAGTTGAGTTAAAGGGATAGTTCACTTTTAAATTATTTTTTATATGTTGCAGCTTACCTCAAGGGCATGCAAGATGTAGGTGTCTTTGTTTCCGCAGTATTTTCAATTTTGATATTTTTAGGTCAAACCGTTCTTGTCTGTCAGTCATATAATGGAGGTCTATGGTCACCACCTCAAAGAGCATGCACAGAGAAGTCCAAATTAAACATGATTTAATGACTCATAAATGTAAGTACACATTGATGGCCTAAGACACAAAACAAGCGGTTTGTGTGAGAAAACTAACAGTATTTAATATCGTTTTTACCTCGTGTAACCACAGCCACGTCCAAGTGATCTGAAGGCATGGACGCTTCGGTCTGCGAAATTGAAAAACATTTTGAAAAATGAATTATCAAAATTGAAAATACTGCTGAAACAAAGACACCTACATCTTGGATGCCCTTGAGGTAAGCTAAAACATAGCAAAAATGTATTTCAAAGTGAACTATCCCTTTAAAATAACTTTAATTTCATTTGTCTCATACATGGGTCTGAACATAAATGCTGTAATGTTAGAGAAAACTAGGCCTGAGAATATATTAGACCGAAAACTAGGAGAATATGGGAAGACGAAAACTATGTGAGGATAGAACAACAGGTCAAAGAGTATGAGAGAGAAAGACAAAGACTGTAGGAGGACAGAATAACACATCTGGAAATATAGACTGGAAAAGTACCCAGAGTTTGAGTGTGCCACCATAAAATCCATCCTGGGGTCGAGCACACCACAGTTTTGGTGTTTGTGTTTGGATAGTCATGGAGTGTATAATTGTAATCGTGTGTGTTTATTTGGGCAGGCCTGTACTGCAGCGGCTGGGTGAAGCGAGGTCCCACCGGTGTGATCGCCACCACGATGAACGACAGTTTCGATACGGCACGTGTTATAACTCAGGACATGGAGGCAGGCGAGCTTGATCTGTCAGTCAACAAACCCGGCGCACAAGCGATCACTGCTCTTCTGCAAACACGAGGTCCTGTTCACACAGACACACTACATAATAAAACCTGAGCTGCTAATTTAAGTCAAACGAAAATGTGACTGATTACGTTACCAATTACCAATACATACCAATACATTCATTGTTACCAATAGTATTTTCCATTAGCATGGTGCTAAACTAGAAAAGACAATACACATTAAAATATTTATCGTTTTTTGTTTTACTATTTATTATGTAAAATAGTAAATTTTTCTATATCAAGTATCAAATATAAAAAAAGAAGGTATATTTAAGCAGTATTAGCCTACACGAGTATGAAGGTATTTTAGTGCCATGTTATCATAATAAAAAACAAAATTATAAGATTTTTAAGAAAAAGTTTGTAACATTATAAGAGTAAATCAATGTTTTGAGAATAATTAGGAGATGAAAGGCAAAGTATTGTGTGAAAAATGCCACAATATTACGACTTACAAGCGAAGACATAATACAAATATATATATATATATTTTATTTTTATATACATTTTTTTTATAATTTACACATTGTAGTTTATTTTTTGATGTTTACATTACTTTTAACCTGGCACTAAATGCTGAGAGAAGGCATTTTTACATTTAAAATAAAATAAATAGATTTTTAATATTATTTTGTGTTTAATGTATTAGTTAATGCATTTATACATTTAATTAAAATAATATGAATACATTGTTTTTACATTGCACAAAATGTTTATATATTTAAAAATAATCACTGCATTAATACAAATTAAATTTTGAGTATAACGTTAATTTTTGTATTATTTTAACATGGCACTAAAATGCTGTCGTACTGTTTAAGTGTTGTTATTCTAAATATCAGCATGAGTCATGACCATGATTCAGATATGAATTATAATCATATATTCAAGTCAAAATCTCTAAATCTTGTGATGTATCTTTGTCTCTGTGCTCACCACAATGCATTCTGCGATTGACTAATTCTGTCTTAGTTCTGATTCTGTCTAAGTTTGTCTATTATTGATGCTGGTTTCAATTCTTTTGGCACATATTCATGTGGCATTTGTCGGGTTGGGAAACATCTGACATGTGACCTACTTTAATTTGGTCTGTCGGTGCAGTGAAATTTCCCTTTAGAAGAAAAGCCAATCATGATCACGTTTTGAAACAGATTTACCGTTGGGAAATGGATTTATGATTACTCACCATGAACCCTCACTTAGTTTGAATCCAAAACCATAATTTGCACACACATTTATCTGCTATTGCATCTTTTAGTTGTAGTTTCGTCATGGAACATTTTTGTTCCAAGACTTGATCATCATTAAAATGAGTTCAACATTCGGTCATGTGTGTCCACAGGTGTGAGAACGGTGCTTTTTCCACAGTGGGAGAAGATCAATGCGGAGGAAGAGAAGAGAGGCAAATCCCTGGGAAAACCCAGGGAGAAATTTCTAGATGTAGACGAGATGCTGAAGATCGCCTGGTCCTGAGATCGGAGCCCATGGAGTCTGCAGAGCCGTAATACACCGTAAACCTGTCAGAACGGTATGACTTTATTCTGTGGAACACAAAAGATGACGTTTGGCAGAATGTGCACGCTGCTCTTCTCCATACAAATGTGATTGAAAATGTGTGGTTCTTGCATAAAAGAACACTGAATATCGCACAAATGATATTTATGGTTCTTTTCTTGTGCATTGTTGTACATATTTTGAGCTCAACACCCTCACTTTCACTAATAAGGGCATGTGAAGAATTATTGTTAACATCTTTTATATTGCACAGAAAAAGTGTAAGGATATGGCGGTGGTATTCATGATTACATGTAATTCATATAATTTATGGGCTTACCCAAGTTTCTTAAGTCTGAAGCAACTTGGGTTACTTTTTAATGAAATGTTTAGCTGTGATGTCAGGACATGGACTTACAATAATCTACTCACTTACAGAATAAACTACCTGAACATATTTTTACATAATAAATCATATACAAACATCCTTGTTATGACTGTTGTTTTCCCTATTAGATTATAACCAGAGGGTTGTTCCATAAAGGTGGGCGTATCTGTGTGATGTCTGTGCGATTTCACTCACACTGAAGGAGTAGATTGCATGTGATGTAAAGTCAAAGCTGGGGTTTTATGTGTTCACACTATACGGTCCGCACGTTGCAGCTGCAACCACTGCTCACTATACGTGTGCGTTAAACCCCATGCGATTGGTTGATTAGGTAATTGCATTAATGAGAAATTGAACAGGTGTTCCTGATAATCCATTAGGTGAGTGTATATATCAAATATGACAAACATTGTAAGTACAATATAATTGAACAGGTCTAAATTGTCTCATTTATCATTGTAGCCTTGTTTAAAGATTTGCTGTAGCCTATAGCTTACTGTATATTTATTAAACCATGGATAGTTCGTGGTTAATAAAGTAATAAAATAATGGTATGAGAAAGTGTCAATGGTTATATCAGTGGTCCTGACTTCCTGTCGCTCAGTGTTGGAGGATAAGTCTGACTGACCCAAATAAACCTGACTTGTATTCTAATCTTGTTTTATAGAACATTTCTCGAGTGCTGCCAACTTTTGAGTGTAGCTTGGAGAGAGAATTTTCGGAAGGGGGAGTGAAGTCACCAAAGTCCTAAAGTGAAACTCTGGATTCTGATTGAGAGCCATGGGACTAAGACCTGAGTGCAAAAATGGAAGCTCTAGACCCTTCCAGAGCTGAGATATTGAGATATATATGAGATATTTATGACATACTGAGATATTGAGCCATTATAAATATCTCAATATCTCAGCTCTGAAGGGTCTAGAGCCTCCATTTGCACTCAGGCTCTAAGTCCCATGGCCCTCTATCAGAATCCAGAGTTTAAGAAGATTGGAGAAACTTTTTTTCGCACAAAAAAAAAAAACGACAGTGGTACCCCTTTTGTTTTGTTTTTTTGGTGCGAAAAAAAGTTTCTCCAATCTTCTTGAAACTCTGGATTCTGATTGAGGGCCATGGGACTATGACCTGAGTGCAAAAATGGAGGCTCTAGACCCTTCCTGAGCTGAGATATTGAGATATTTATAATAGCTCAGTATCTCAGTATGTCATAAATATCTCATAAATATCTCAATATCTCAGCTCTTGAAGGGTCTAGAGCCTCCATTTTGCACTCAGGTCTAAGTCCCATGGCCCTCTTTCAGAATCCAGAGTTTCAAGAAGATTGGAGAAACTTTTTCGCACAAAAAAAAAAAACATAAGGGGTACCACTGTCTTTTTTTTGGTGCGAAAAAAAGTTTCTCCAATCTTCTGAAACTCTGGATTCTGATTGAGGGCCATGGGACTATGACCTGAGTGCAAAAATGGAGGCTCTAGACCCTTCCAGAGCTGAGATATTGAGATATTTATGACATATCGGAGCCCGTTCTCATCCTTTAGCGTCACATAAAGCGCTTTATGACAAAACAGCGCTATACTACGCACATGGTACCCTTTATCGTTTATATAACACGCGAACTCAAGGCGTCATAAATCCTTTAGCGTAATATGAGACTACCCTGACCCCACACCTAAACCTAACCATCACAGCGCGTGTTATATAAACGATAAAGGGTACCATGTGCGTAGTATAACGCCGTTTTGTCATATAACGTTCTATATAACAGGTTGCATATTCAGATATTGAGCCATTATAAATATCTCGATATCTCAGCTCTGGAAGGGTCTAGAGCCTCCATTTTTGCACTCAGGTCATAGTCCCATGGCCCTCAATCAGAATCCAGAGTTTCAAGAAGATTGGAGAAACTTTTTTCGCACAAAAAAACATAAGGGGTACCACTGTCGTTTTTTTTGGTGCGAAAAAATTTTCCAATCTTCTTGAAACTCTGGATTCTGATTGAGGGCCATGGGACTATGACCTGAGTGCAAAAATGGAGGCTCTAGACCCTTCCAGAGTTGAGATATTGAGATATTTATAATGGCTCAATATCTCAGTATGTCATAAATATCTCATAAATATATCTCAATATCTCAGCTCTGGAAGGGTCTAGAGCCTCCATTTTTGCACTCAGATCTAAGTCCCATGGCCCTCTATCAGAATCCAGAGTTTCAAGAAAATCGGAGAAATTTTCGACACCGAAAAAAAAACGACAGTGGTACCCCTTATGTTTTTTTTGTGCGAAAAATAAGTTTCTCCAATCTTCTTGAAACTCTGGATTCTGATAGAGGGCCATGGGACTTAGACCTGAGTGCAAAAATGGAGGCTCTAGACCCTTCCAGAGCTGAGATATTTAGATATTTGTAATGGCATACAGAGCTAAGATATTGAGATATTTACAATGGCATAAATGCTACGTGAGATCTCAATATCTCAGCTCTGGAAGGGTCTAGAGCCTCCATTTTTGCACTCAGATCTAAGTCCCATGGCCCTCTATCAGAATCCAGAGTTTCAAGAAAATCAAAATTTTGACCTGAAAAAAAAACGACAGTGGTACCCCTTATGTTTTTTTTTGTGCGAAAACAATAAGTTTCTCGATCTTCTTGAAACTCTGGATTCTGATAGAGGGCCATGTGACTTAGATCTGAGTGCAAAAATGGAGGCTCTAGACACCTTCCAGAGCTGAGATATTTGAGATTTCACTAGCATTTATGCCATTGTAAATATCTCAATATCTCAGCTCTGTATGCCATTATAAATATCTAAATATCTCAGCTCTGGAAGGGTCTAGAGCCTCCATTTTTGCACTCAGATCTAAGTCCCATGGCCCTCTATCAGAATCCAGAGTTTCAAGAAAATCAAAATTTTGACCCGAAAAAAAAACGACAGTGGTACCCCTTACGTTTTTTTTTTCGGGTCAAAATTTTGATTTTCTTGAAACTCTGGATTCTGATAGAGGGCCATGGGACTTAGATCTGAGTGCAAAAATGGAGGCTCTAGACCCTTCCAGAGCTGAGATATTTAGATATTTTATAATGGCATACAGAGCTGAGATATTGAGATATTTACAATGGCATAAATGCTACGTGAAATCTCAATATCTCAGCTCTGGAAGGGTCTAGAGCCTCCATTTTTGCACTCAGATCTAAGTCCCATGGCCCTCTATCAGAATCCAGAGTTTCAAGAAAATCAAAATTTTGACCTGAAAAAAAAAACGGCAGTGGTACCCCTTACGTTTTTTTTTTCGGGTCAAAATTTTGATTTTCTTGAAACTCTGGATTCTGATAGAGGGCCATGTGACTTAGATCTGAGTGCAAAAATGGAGGCTCTAGACCCTTCCAGAGCTGAGATATTTAGATATTTATAATGGCATACAGAGCTGAGATATTGAGATATTTACAATGGCATAAATGCTATGTGAGATCTCAATATCTCAGCTCTGGAAGGGTCTAGAGCCTCCATTTTTGCACTCAGATTAAGTTCCCATGGCCCTCTATCAGAATCCAGAGTTTCAAGAAAATCAAAACTTTGAACCTCGAAAAAAAAACCTAAGGGGTACCACTGTCGTTTTTTTTTTGGGTCAAAATTTTGATTTTCTTGAAAACTCTGGATTCCTATAGAGGGCCATGGGACTTAGATCTGAGTGCAAAAATGGAGGCTCTAGACCCTTCCAGAGCTGAGATATTGAGATATTTATATGAGCATTCATGCCATCTGTAAATATCTCAGATATCTACAGCTGCATAAATGCTATTATGAATATCTAAATATCTCAGCTCTGGAAGGGTCTAGAGCCTCCATTTTTGCACTCAGATCTAAGTCCCATGGCCCTCTATCAGAATCCAGAGTTTCAAGAAAATCAAAATTTCTACCCAAAAAAAAAACGACAGTGGTACCCCTTACGTTTTTTTTTTCGGGTCAAAATTTTGATTTTCTTGAAACTCTGGATTCTGATAGAGGGCCATGGGACTTAGATCTGAGTGCAAAAATGGAGGCTCTAGACCCTTCCAGAGCTGAGATATTTAGATATTTATAATGGCATACAGAGCTGAGATATTGAGATATTTACAATGGCATAAATGCTACGTGAAATCTCAATATCTCAGCTCTGGAAGGGTCTAGAGCCTCCATTTTTGCACTCAGATCTAAGTCCCATGGCCCTCTATCAGAATCCAGAGTTTCAAGAAAATCAAAATTTCGACCCGAAAAAAACGACAGTGGTACCACTGTACGTTTTTTTTTCGGGTTAAAATTTTGATTTTCTTGAAACTCTGGATTCTGATAGAGGGCCATGGGACTTAGATCTGAGTGCAAAAATGGAGGCTCTAGACCCTTCCAGAGCTGAGATATTTAGATATTTATAATGGCATACAGAGCTGAGATATTGAAGATATTTACAATGGCATAAATGCTACGTGAAATCTCAATATCTCAGCTCTGGAAGGGTCTAGAGCCTCCATTTTTGCACTCAGATCTAAGTCACATGGCCTCTATCAGAATCCAGAGTTTCAAGAAAATCAAAATTTTGACCCGAAAAAAACGTAAGGGGTACCACTGTCGTTTTTTTTTCGGGTCAAAATTTTGATTTTCTTGAAACTCTGGATTCTGATAGAGGGCCATGGGACTTAGATCTGAGTGCAAAAATGGAGGCTCTAGACCCTTCCAGAGCTGAGATATTTAGATATTTATAATGGCATACAGAGCTGAGATATTGAGATATTTACAATGGCATAAATGCTACGTGAAATCTCAATATCTCAGCTCTGGAAGGGTCTAGAGCCTCCATTTTTGCACTCAGATCTAAGTCACATGGCCCTCTATCAGAATCCAGAGTTTCAAGAAAATCAAAATTTCTACCTGAAAAAAAATCGAAGGGGTACCACTGTCGTTTTTTTTTCGGGTCAAAATTTTGATTTTCTTGAAACTCTGGATTCCTGATAGAGGGCCATGGGACTTAGATCTGAGTGCAAAAATGGAGGCTCTAGACCCTTCCAGAGCTGAGATATTGAGATTTCACGTAGCATTTATGCCATTGTAAATATCTCAATATCTCAGCTCTGTATGCCATTATAAATATCTAAATATCTCAGCTCTGGAAAGGGTCTAGAGCCTCCATTTTTGCACTCAGATCTAAGTCCCATGGCCCTCTATCAGAATCCAGAGTTTCAAGAAAATCAAAACTTTGACCCGAAAAAAAACGCAGGGTACCACTGTACGTTTTTTTTTTCGGGTCAAAATTTTGATTTTCTTGAAACTCTGGATTCTGATAGAGGGCCATGGGACTTAGATCTGAGTGCAAAAATGGAGGCTCTAGACCCTTCCAGAGCTGAGATATTTAGATATTTATAATGGCATACAGAGCTGAGATATTGAGATATTTACAATGGCATAAATGCTACGTGAAATCTCAATATCTCAGCTCTGGAAGGGTCTAGAGCCTCCATTTTTGCACTCAGATCTAAGTCACATGGCCCTCTATCAGAATCCAGAGTTTCAAGAAAATCAAAATTTTGACCTCGAAAAAACGTACAGTGGTACCACTGTACGTTTTTTTTCGGGTCAAAATTTTGATTTTCTTGAAACTCTGGATTCTGATAGAGGGCCATGGGACTTAGATCTGAGTGCAAAAATGGAGGCTCTAGACCCTTCCAGAGCTGAGATATTGAGATATTTATATATGCATATAGACTGAGATATCTGAGATATTTACAACTGGCATAAATGCTACATGAATATCTCAATATCTCAGCTCTGGAAGGGTCTAGAGCCTCCATTTTTGCACTCAGATCTAAGTCCCATGGCCCTCTATCAGAATCCAGAGTTTCAAGAAAATCAAAATTTTGACCCGAAAAAAAAACGAAGGGGTACCACTGTCGTTTTTTTTTCGGGTCAAAATTTTGATTTTCTTGAAACTCTGGATTCTGATAGAGGGCCATGTGACTTAGATCTGAGTGCAAAAATGGAGGCTCTAGACCTTCCAGAGCTGAGATATTGAGATTTCACGTAGCATTTATGCCATCTAAATATCTCAATATCTCAGCTCTGTATGCCATTATAAATATCTAAATATCTCAGCTCTGGAAGGGTCTAGAGCCTCCATTTTTGCACTCAGATCTAAGTCCCATGGCCCTCTATCAGAATCCAGAGTTTCAAGAAAATCAAAATTTTGACCCGAAAAAAAAACGTAAGGGGTACCACTGTCGTTTTTTTTTCCGGGTCAAAATTTTGATTTTCTTGAAACTCTGGATTCTGATAGAGGGCCATGTGACTTAGATCTGAGTGCAAAAATGGAGGCTCTAGACCCTTCCAGAGCTGAGATATTGAGATTTCACGTAGCATTTATGCCATTGTAAATATCTCAATATCTCAGCTCTGTATGCCATTATAAATATCTAAATATCTCAGCTCTGGAAGGGTCTAGAGCCTCCATTTTTGCACTCAGATCTAAGTCCCATGGCCCTCTATCAGAATCCAGAGTTTCAAGAAAATCAAAATTTTGACCCGAAAAAAAAAAACGTAAGGGGTACCACTGTCGTTTTTTTTTTGGGTCAAAAATTTTGATTTTCTTGAAACTCTGGATTCTGATAGAGGGCCATGGGACTTAGATCTGAGTGCAAAATGGAGGCTCTAGACCCTTCCAGAGCTGAGATATTTAGATATTCATAATGGCATACAGAGCTGAGATATTGAGATATTTACAATGGCATAAATGCCACTGTAAATATCTAAATATCTCAGCTCTGGAAGGGTCTAGAGCCTCCATTTTTGCACTCAGATCTAAGTCCCATGGCCCTCTATCAGAATCCAGAGTTTCAAGAAAATCAAAATTCTGACCCTAAAAAAAACGAAGGGGTACCACTGTCGTTTTTTTTTCGGGTCAAAATTTTGATTTTCTTGAAACTCTGGATTCTGATAGAGGGCCATGGGACTTAGATCTGAGTGCAAAATGGAGGCTCTAGACCCTTCCAGAGCTGAGATATTTAGATATTTATAATGGCATACATAGCTGAGATATTGAGATATTTACAATGGCATAAATGCTACGTGAAATCTCAATATCTCAGCTCTGGAAGGGTCTAGAGCCTCCATTTTTGCACTCAGATCTAAGTCCCATGGCCCTCTATCAGTAATCCAGAGTTTCAAGAAAATCAAAATTCTGACCCGAAAAAAAACGTAAGTGGAACCCCTTACGTTTTTTTTTTCGGGTCAAAATTTTGATTTTCTCTGAAACTCTGGATTCTGATGAGGGCCATGGGACTTAGATCTGAGTGCAAAAATGGAGGCTCTAGACCCTTCCAGAGCTGAGATATTTAGATATTTATAATGGCATACAGAGCTAGATATTGAGATATTTACAATGGCATAAATGCTACGTGAAATCTCAATATCTCAGCTCTGGAAGGGTCTAGAGCCTCCATTTTTGCACTCAGATCTAAGTCACACTGGCCTCTATCAATCCAGAGTTTCAAGAAAATCAAAAATTTCTGACCTCGAAAAAAAACTGACAGTGGTACCACTGTACGTTTTTTTTTTTCGGGTCAAAATTTTGATTTTCTTGAAACTCTGGATTCTGATAGAGGGCCATGTGACTTAGATCTGAGTGCAAAAATGGAGGCTCTAGACCCTTCCAGAGCTGAGATATTGAGATTTCACATAGCATTTATGCCATTGTAAATATCTCAATATCTCAGCTCTGTATGCCATTATAAATATCTAAATATCTCAGCTCTGGAAGGGTCTAGAGCCTCCATTTTTGCACTCAGATCTAAGTCACATGGCCCTCTATCAGAATCCAGAGTTTCAAGAAAATCAAAATTTTGACCCGAAAAAAAAACGTACAGGGGTACCACTGTCGTTTTTTTTTCGGGTCAAAATTTTGATTTTCTTGAAACTCTGGATTCTGATAGAGGGCCATGGGACTTAGATCTGAGTGCAAAAATGGAGGCTCTACACCTTCAGAGCTGAGATATTGAGATTTCACGTAGCATTTATGCCATTGTAAATATCTCAATATCTCAGCTCTGTATGCCATTATAAATATCTCAAATATCTCAGCTCTGGAAGGGTCTAGAGCCTCCATTTTTGCACTCAGATCTAAGTCCCATGGCCCTCTATCAGAATCCAGAGTTTCAAGAAAATCAAAATTTTGACCCAAAAAAAAAAAACGTACAGGGGTACCACTGTACGTTTTTTTTTCGGGTCAAAATTTTGATTTTCTTGAAACTCTGGATTCTGATAGAGGGCCATGGGACTTAGATCTGAGTGCAAAAATGGAGGCTCTAGACCCTTCCAGAGCTGAGATATTGAGTATTTCATAGTAGCATTTATGCCATTGTAAATATCTCAATATTTCAGCTGCTATATGCCATTATAAATATCTCAATATCTCAGCTCTGGAAGGGTCTAGAGCCTCCATTTTTGCACTCAGATCTAAGTCCCATGGCCCTCTATCAGAATCCAGAGTTTCAAGAAAATCAAAATTTCTGACCCGAAAAAAAAAACGTAAGGGGTACCACTGTCGTTTTTTTTTCGGGTCAAAATTTTGATTTTCTTGAAACTCTGGATTCTGATAGAGGGCCATGGGACTTAGATCTGAGTGCAAAAATGGAGGCTCTAGACCCTTTCAGAGCTGAGATATTGAGATTTCACGTAGCATTTATGCCATTGTAAATATCTCAATATCTCAGCTCTGTATGCCATTATAAATATCTAAATATCTCAGCTCTGGAAGGGTCTAGAGCCTCCATTTTTGCACTCAGATTAAGTCCCATGGCCCTCTATCAGAATCCAGAGTTTCAAGAAAATCAAATTTTGACCCTGAAAAAAAACGCAAGGGGTACCACTGTCGTTTTTTTTTCGGGTCAAAAATTTTGATTTTCTTGAAACTCTGGATTCTGATAGAGGGCCATGTGACTTAGATCTGAGTGCAAAAATGGAGGCTCTAGACCCTTCCAGAGCTGAGATATTGAGATTTCACGTAGCATTTATGCCATCTGTAAATATCTCAGATATCTCAGCTCTGTATGCCATTATAAATATCTCAAATATCTCAGCTCTGGAAGGGTCTAGAGCCTCCATTTTTGCACTCAGATCTAAAGTCCCATGGCCCTCTATCAGAATCCAGAGTTTCAAGAAAATCAAAATTTGACCCTCTGAAAAAAAAACGACAGTGGTACCCCTTACGTTTTTTTTTTTCGGGTCAAAATTTTGATTTTCTCGAAACTCTGGATCCTGATAGAGGGCCATGGGACTTAGATCTGAGTGCAAAATGGAGGCTCTAGACCTTCCAGCCTGAGATATTTAGATATTTATAATGGCATACAGAGCTGAGATATTGAGATATTTACAATGGCATAAATGCTACGTGAAATCTCAGTATCTCAGCTCTGGAAGGGTCTAGAGCCTCCATTTTTGCACTCAGATCTAAGTCCCATGGCCCTCTATCAGAATCCAGAGTTTCAAGATAAATCAAAATTCCGACCCGAAAAAAAACGACAGTGGTACCCCTTACGTTTTTTTTTCGGGTCAAAATTTTGATTTTCTTGAAACTCTGGATTCTGATAGAGGGCCATGGGACTTAGATCTGAGTGCAAAAATGGAGGCTCTTAGACCCTTCCAGAGCCTGAGATATCTAGATATTTCACAATGGCATACATGCCAGCTGTAGATATTCAGATATTCTACAATGGCATAAATGCTACGTGAATATCTAAATATCTCAGCTCTGGAAGGGTCTAGAGCCTCCATTTTTGCACTCAGATCTAAGTCCCATGGCCCTCTATCAGAATCCAGAGTTTCAAGAAAATAAAAATTTTGACCTCAAAAAAAACTAAGGGGTACCACTGTACGTTTTTTTTCGGGTCAAAATTTTGATTTTCTTGAAACTCTGGATTCCTATAGAGGGCCATGTGACTTAGATCTGAGTGCAAAAATGGAGGCTCTAGACCCTTCCAGAGCTGAGATATTTAGATATTTATAATGGCATACATGCCAGCTGTAGATATCTGAGATATTCTACAATGGCTATAAATGCTACTTGAGATCTCAATATCTCAGCTCTGGAAGGGTCTTAGAGCCTCCATTTTTGCACTCAGATCTAAGTCCCATGGCCCTCTATCAGAATCCAGAGTTTCAAGAAAATCAAAATTTTGACCCGAAAAAAAAAACGTACAGGGGTACCACTGTACGTTTTTTTTTTCGGGTCAAAATTTTGATTTTCTTGAAACTCTGGATTCTGATAGAGGGCCATGGGACTTAGATCTGAGTGCAAAAATGGAGGCTCTAGACCCTTCCAGAGCTGAGATATTTAGATATTTATAATGGCATACAGAGCTGAGATATTGAGATATTTACAATGGCATAAATGCTACGTGAAATCTCAATATCTCAGCTCTGGGAAGGGTCTAGAGCCTCCATTTTTGCACTCAGATCTAAGTCACATGGCCCTCTATCAGAATCCAGAGTTTCAAGAAAATCAAAATTTCGACCCTGAAAAAAAAACGACAGTGGTACCCCTTACGTTTTTTTTTTGGGTCAAAATTTTGATTTTCTTGAAACTCTGGATTCTGATAGAGGGCCATGGGACTTAGATCTGAGTGCAAAAATGGAGGCTCTAGACCCTTCCAGAGCTGAGATATTTATATTTATAATGGCATACAGAGCTGAGATATTGAGATATTTACAATGGCATAAATGCTACGTGAAATCTCAATATCTCAGCTCTGGAAGGGTCTAGAGCCTCCATTTTTGCACTCAGATCTAAGTCCCATGGCCCTCTATCAGAATCCAGAGTTTCAAGAAAATCAAAATTCTGACCTCGAAAAAAAAACGACAGTGGTACCCCTTACGTTTTTTTTTCGGGTCAAAATTTTGATTTTCTTGAAACTCTGGATTCTGATAGAGGGCCATGGGACTTAGATCTGAGTGCAAAAATGGAGGCTCTAGACCCTTCCAGAGCTGAGATATTTAGATATTTATAATGGCATACAGAGCTGAGATATTGAGATATTTACAATGGCATAAATGCTACGTGAAATCTCAATATCTCAGCTCTGGAAGGGTCTAGAGCCTCCATTTTTGCACTCAGATCTAAGTCCCATGGCCCTCTATCAGAATCCAGAGTTTCAAGAAAATCAAAATTCTGACCTCGAAAAAAAAACGACAGGGGTACCACTGTACGTTTTTTTTTCGGGTCAAAATTTTGATTTTCTTGAAACTCTGGATTCTGATAGAGGGCCATGGGACTTAGATCTGAGTGCAAAAATGGAGGCTCTAGACCCTTCCAGAGCTGAGATATTTAGATATTTATAATGGCATACAGAGCTGAGATATTGAGATATTTACAATGGCATAAATGCTACGTGAAATCTCAATATCTCAGCTCTGGAAGGGTCTAGAGCCTCCATTTTTGCACTCAGATCTAAGTCACATGGCCCTCTATCAGAATCCAGAGTTTCAAGAAAATCAAAATTTCCACCTCGAAAAAAAAACGACAGTGGTACCCCTTACGTTTTTTTTTTCGGGTCAAAATTTTGATTTTCTTGAAACTCTGGATTCTGATAGAGGGCCATGGGACTTAGATCTGAGTGCAAAAATGGAGGCTCTAGACCCTTCCAGAGCTGAGATATTTAGATATTTATAATGGCATACAGAGCTGAGATATTGAGATATTTACAATGGCATAAATGCTACGTGAGATTCTCAATATCTCAGCTCTGGGAAGGGTCTAGAGCCTCCATTTTTGCACTCAGATCTAAGTCACATGGCCCTCTATCAGAATCCAGAGTTTCAAGAAAATCAAATTTTGACCTGAAAAAAAAAACGACAGTGGTACCCCTTACGTTTTTTTTTTTCGGGTCAAAATTTTGATTTTCTTGAAACTCTGGATTCTGATAGAGGGCCATGGGACTTAGATCTGAGTGCAAAAATGGAGGCTCTAGACCCTTCCAGAGCTGAGATATTTAGATATTTATAATGGCATACAGAGCTGAGATATTGAGATATTTACAATGGCATAAATGCTACGTGAAATCTCAATATCTCAGCTCTGGAAGGGTCTAGAGCCTCCATTTTTGCACTCAGATCTAAGTCCCATGGCCCTCTATCAGAATCCAGAGTTTCAAGAAAATCAAAATTTTCACCCGAAAAAAAAAAACGTACAGTGGTACCACTTGTCGTTTTTTTTTTCCGGGTCAAAATTTTGATTTTCTTGAAACTCTGGATTCTGATAGAGGGCCATGGGACTTAGATCTGAGTGCAAAATGGAGGCTCTAGACCCTTCCAGAGCTGAGATATTTAGATATTTATAATGGCATACAGAGCTGAGATATTGAGATATTTACAATGGCATAAATGCTACGTGAAATCTCAATATCTCAGCTCTGGAAGGGTCTAGAGCCTCCATTTTTGCACTCAGATCTAAGTCACATGGCCCTCTATCAGAATCCAGAGTTTCAAGAAAATCAAAATTTCTCACCCGAAAAAAAACGTACAGGGGTACCCCTGTACGTTTTTTTTTTGGGTCAAAATTTTGATTTTCTTGAAACTCTGGATTCTGATAGAGGGCCATGGGACTTAGATCTGAGTGCAAAAATGGAGGCTCTAGACCCTTCCAGAGCTGAGATATTTAGATATTTATAATGGCATACAGAGCTGAGATATTGAGATATTTACAATGGCATAAATGCTACGTGAAATCTCAATATCTCAGCTCTGGAAGGGTCTAGAGCCTCCATTTTTGCACTCAGATCTAAGTCACATGGCCCTCTATCAGAATCCAGAGTTTCAAGAAAATCAAAATCTTTGACCTCGAAAAAAAACGTACAGGGGTACCACTGTACGTTTTTTTTTGGGTCAAAATTTTGATTTTCTTGAAACTCTGGATTCTGATAGAGGGCCATGGGACTTAGATCTGAGTGCAAAAATGGAGGCTCTAGACCCTTCCAGAGCTGAGATATTTAGATATTTATAATGGCATACAGAGCTGAGATATTGAGATATTTACAATGGCATAAATGCTACGTGAAATCTCAATATCTCAGCTCTGGAAAGGGTCTAGAGCCTCCATTTTTGCACTCAGATCTAAGTCCCATGGCCCTCTATCAGAATCCAGAGTTTCAAGAAAATCAAAATTTTTGATCCTCGAAAAAAAAACGACAGTGGTACCCCTTACGTTTTTTTTTCGGGTCAAAATTTTGATTTTCTTGAAACTCTGGATTCTGATAGAGGGCCATGGGACTTAGATCTGAGTGCAAAAATGGAGGCTCTAGACCCTTCCAGAGCTGAGATATTTAGATATTTATAATGGCATACAGAGCTGAGATATTGAGATATTTACAATGGCATAAATGCTACGTGAAATCTCAATATCTCAGCTCTGGGAAGGGTCTAGAGCCTCCATTTTTGCACTCAGATCTAAGTCCCATGGCCCTCTATCAGAATCCAGAGTTTCAAGAAAATCAAAATTTTGACCCGAAAAAAAAAACGACAGTGGTACCCCTTACGTTTTTTTTTCGGGTCAAAATTTTGATTTTCTTGAAACTCTGGATTCTGATAGAGGGCCATGGGACTTAGATCTGAGTGCAAAAATGGAGGCTCTAGACCCTTCCAGAGCTGAGATATTTAGATATTTATAATGGCATACAGAGCTGAGATATTGAGATATTTACAATGGCATAAATGCTACGTGAAATCTCAATATCTCAGCTCTGGAAGGGTCTAGAGCCTCCATTTTTGCACTCAGATCTAAGTCCCATGGCCCTCTATCAGAATCCAGAGTTTCAAGAAAATCAAAATTTTGACCCTGAAAAAAAAAACGACAGTGGTACCCCTTACGTTTTTTTTTTCGGGTCAAAATTTTGATTTTCTTGAAACTCTGGATTCTGATAGAGGGCCATGGGACTTAGATCTGAGTGCAAAAATGGAGGCTCTAGACCCTTCCAGAGCTGAGATATTTAGATATTTATAATGGCATACAGAGCTGAGATATTGAGATATTTACAATGGCATAAATGCTACGTGAAATCTCAATATCTCAGCTCTGGAAGGGTCTAGAGCCTCCATTTTTGCACTCAGATCTAAGTCACATGGCCCTCTATCAGAATCCAGAGTTTCAAGAAAATCAAAATTTCTGACCTCGAAAAAAAAAACGTACAGTGGTACCCCTTACGTTTTTTTTTTCGGGTCAAAATTTTGATTTTCTTGAAACTCTGGATTCTGATAGAGGGCCATGGGACTTAGATCTGAGTGCAAAAATGGAGGCTCTAGACCCTTCCAGAGCTGAGATATTTAGATATTTATAATGGCATACAGAGCTGAGATATTGAGATATTTACAATGGCATAAATGCTACGTGAAATCTCAATATCTCAGCTCTGGAAGGGTCTTAGAGCCTCCATTTTTGCACTCAGATCTAAGTCCCATGGCCCTCTATCAGAATCCAGAGTTTCAAGAAAATCAAAATTTTGACCTCGAAAAAAAACGAAGGGGTACCACTGTCGTTTTTTTTTTTCGGGTCAAAATTTTGATTTTCTTGAAACTCTGGATTCTGTAGAGGGCCATGGGACTTAGATCTGAGTGCAAAAATGGAGGCTCTAGACCTTTCCAGAGCTGAGATATTTAGATATTTATAATGGCATACAGAGCTGAGATATTGAGATATTTACAATGGCATAAATGCTACGTGAAATCTCAATATCTCAGCTCTGGAAGGGTCTAGAGCCTCCATTTTTGCACTCAGATCTAAGTCCCATGGCCCTCTATCAGAATCCAGAGTTTCAAGAAAATCAAAAATTTTGACCTCGAAAAAAAACGACAGGGGTACCACTGTACGTTTTTTTTTCGGGTCAAAATTTTGATTTTCTTGAAACTCTGGATTCTGATAGAGGGCCATGGGACTTAGATCTGAGTGCAAAAATGGAGGCTCTAGACCCTTCCAGAGCTGAGATATTTAGATATTTATAATGGCATACAGAGCTGAGATATTGAGATATTTACAATGGCATAAATGCTACGTGAAATCTCAAT
Organism: Hybognathus amarus; assembly: GCA_030378365.1. Lineage (NCBI taxonomy): Eukaryota > Metazoa > Chordata > Actinopteri > Cypriniformes > Leuciscidae > Hybognathus > Hybognathus amarus. The sequence goes on from JAQIUQ010006621.1 coordinate 70,047, forward strand.
ATCTCAGCTCTGGAAGGGTCTAGAGCCTCCATTTTTGCACTCAGATCTAAGTCACATGGCCCTCTATCAGAATCCAGAGTTTCAAGAAAATCAAAATTCTGACCTCAAAAAAAAACGACAGTGGTACCCCTTACGTTTTTTTTTCGGGTCAAAATTTTGATTTTCTTGAAACTCTGGATTCTGATAGAGGGCCATGGGACTTAGATCTGAGTGCAAAAATGGAGGCTCTAGACCCTTCCAGAGCTGAGATATTTAGATATTTATAATGGCATACAGAGCTGAGATATTGAGATATTTACAATGGCATAAATGCTACGTGAAATCTCAATATCTCAGCTCTGGAAGGGTCTAGAGCCTCCATTTTTGCACTCAGATCTAAGTCCCATGGCCCTCTATCAGAATCCAGAGTTTCAAGAAAATCAAAATTTTGACCCCGAAAAAAAAACGACAGTGGTACCACTTACGTTTTTTTTTTTCGGGTCAAAATTTTGATTTTCTTGAAACTCTGGATTCCTGATAGAGGGCCATGGGACTTAGATCTGAGTGCAAAATGGAGGCTCTAGACCCTTCCAGAGCTGAGATATTTAGATATTTATAATGGCATACAGAGCTGAGATATTGAGATATTTACAATGGCATAAATGCTACGTGAAATCTCAATATCTCAGCTCTGGAAGGGTCTAGAGCCTCCATTTTTGCACTCAGATCTAAGTCCCATGGCCCTCTATCAGAATCCAGAGTTTCAAGAAAATCAAAATTTTGACCTCGAAAAAAAAACCAAGTGGTACCCCTGTACGTTTTTTTTCGGGTCAAAATTTTGATTTTCTTGAAACTCTGGATTCTGATAGAGGGCCATGGGACTTAGATCTGAGTGCAAAAATGGAGGCTTTAGACCCTTCCAGAGCTGAGATATTTAGATATTTATTATGGCATACAGAGCTGAGATATTGAGATATTTACAATGGCATAAATGCTACGTGAAATCTCAATATCTCAGCTCTGGAAGGGTCTAGAGCCTCCATTTTTGCACTCAGATCTAAGTCACATGGCCCTCTATCAGAATCCAGAGTTTCAAGAAAATCAAAATTTTGACCCCAAAAAAAAACGTACAGGGGTACCACTGTACGTTTTTTTTTCGGGTCAAAATTTTGATTTTCTTGAAACTCTGGATTCTGATAGAGGGCCATGGGACTTAGATCTGAGTGCAAAAATGGAGGCTCTAGACCCTTCCAGAGCTGAGATATTTAGATATTTATAATGGCATACAGAGCTGAGATATTGAGATATTTACAATGGCATAAATGCTACGTGAAATCTCAATATCTCAGCTCTGGAAGGGTCTAGAGCCTCCATTTTTGCACTCAGATCTAAGTCACATGGCCCTCTATCAGAATCCAGAGTTTCAAGAAAATCAAAATTTTGACCCTCGAAAAAAAACGTAAGGGGTACCACTGTCGTTTTTTTTTCGGGTCAAAATTTTGATTTTCTTGAAACTCTGGATTCTGATAGAGGGCCATGGGACTTAGATCTGAGTGCAAAAATGGAGGCTCTAGACCCTTCCAGAGCTGAGATATTTAGATATTTATTATGGCATACAGAGCTGAGATATTGAGATATTTACAATGGCATAAATGCTACGTGAAATCTCAATATCTCAGCTCTGGAAGGGTCTAGAGCCTCCATTTTTGCACTCAGATCTAAGTCACATGGCCCTCTATCAGAATCCAGAGTTTCAAGAAAATCAAAATTTTGACCCGAAAAAAAAACGTAAGGGGTACCACTGTCGTTTTTTTTCGGGTCAAAATTTTGATTTTCTTGAAACTCTGGATTCTGATAGAGGGCCATGTGACTTAGATCTGAGTGCAAAAATGGAGGCTCTAGACCCTTCCAGAGCTGAGATATTGAGATATTTATAATGGCATACAGAGCTGAGATATTGAGATATTTACAATGGCATAAATGCTACGTGAGATCTCAATATCTCAGCTCTGGAAGGGTCTAGAGCCTCCATTTTTGCACTCAGATCTAAGTCACATGGCCCTCTATCAGAATCCAGAGTTTCAAGAAAATCAAAATTCTGACCCGAAAAAAAAACGTAAGGGGTACCCCTGTCGTTTTTTTTTGGGTCAAAATTTTGATTTTCTTGAAACTCTGGATTCTGATAGAGGGCCATGGGACTTAGATCTGAGTGCAAAAATGGAGGCTCTAGACCCTTCCAGAGCTGAGATATTTAGATATTTATAATGGCATACAGAGCTGAGATATTGAGATATTTACAATGGCATAAATGCTACGTGAAATCTCAATATCTCAGCTCTGGAAGGGTCTAGAGCCTCCATTTTTGCACTCAGATCTAAGTCACATGGCCCTCTATCAGAATCCAGAGTTTCAAGAAAATCAAAATTTTGACCCGAAAAAAAAACGACAGTGGTACCACTTACGTTTTTTTTTTTTCGGGTCAAAATTTTGATTTTCTTGAAACTCTGGATTCTGATAGAGGGCCATGTGACTTAGATCTGAGTGCAAAAATGGAGGCTCAGACCCTTCCAGAGCTGAGATATTGAGATATTTATAATGGCATACAGAGCTGAGATATTGAGATATTTACAATGGCATAAATGCTACGTGAGATCTCAATATCTCAGCTCTGGAAGGGTCTAGAGCCTCCATTTTTGCACTCAGATCTAAGTCACATGGCCCTCTATCAGAATCCAGAGTTTCAAGAAAATCAAAATTTTGACCCGAAAAAAAAACGTAAGGGGTACCACTGTACGTTTTTTTTTCGGGTCAAAATTTTGATTTTCTTGAAACTCTGGATTCCTGATAGAGGGCCATGGGACTTAGATCTGAGTGCAAAAATGGAGGCTCTAGACCCTTCCAGAGCTGAGATATTTAGATATTTATAATGGCATACAGAGCTGAGATATTGAGATATTTACAATGGCATAAATGCTACGTGAAATCTCAATATCTCAGCTCTGGAAGGGTCTAGAGCCTCCATTTTTGCACTCAGATCTAAGTCCCATGGCCCTCTATCAGAATCCAGAGTTTCAAGAAAATCAAAATTTTGACCTCGAAAAAAAAAACGAAGGGGTACCACTGTCGTTTTTTTTTCGGGTCAAAATTTTGATTTTCTGAAACTCTGGATTCTGATAGAGGGCCATGGGACTTAGATCTGAGTGCAAAAATGGAGGCTCTAGACCCTTCCAGAGCTGAGATATTTAGATATTTATAATGGCATACAGAGCTGAGATATTGAGATATTTACAATGGCATAAATGCTACGTGAGATCTCAATATCTCAGCTCTGCAAGGGTCTAGAGCCTCCATTTTTGCACTCAGATCTAAGTCACATGGCCTCTATCAGAATTCAGAGTTTCAAGAAAATCAAAATTCTGACCCAAAAAAAAAACGACAGTGGTACCCCTTACGTTTTTTTTTCGGGTCAAAATTTTGATTTTCTTGAAACTCTGGATTCTGATAGAGGGCCATGGGACTTAGATCTGAGTGCAAAAATGGAGGCTCTAGACCCTTCCAGAGCTGAGATATTTAGATATTTATAATGGCATACAGAGCTGAGATATTGAGATATTTACAATGGCATAAATGCTACGTGAGATCTCAATATCTCAGCTCTGGAAGGGTCTAGAGCCTCCATTTTTGCACTCAGATCTAAGTCACATGGCCCTCTATCAGAATCCAGAGTTTCAAGAAAATCAAAATTTTGACCCGAAAAAAAAAACGACAGTGGTACCCCTGTACGTTTTTTTTTTCGGGTCAAAATTTTGATTTTCTTGAAACTCTGGATTCTGATAGAGGGCCATGGGACTTAGATCTGAGTGCAAAAATGGAGGCTCTAGACCCTTCCAGAGCTGAGATATTTAGATATTTATTATGGCATACAGAGCTGAGATATTGAGATATTTACAATGGCATAAATGCTACGTGAAATCTCAATATCTCAGCTCTGGAAGGGTCTAGAGCCTCCATTTTTGCACTCAGATCTAAGTCACATGGCCCTCTATCAGAATCCAGAGTTTCAAGAAAATCAAAATTTTGACCCGAAAAAAAAAACGACAGTGGTACCCCTGTACGTTTTTTTTTCGGGTCAAAATTTTGATTTTCTTGAAACTCTGGATTCTGATAGAGGGCCATGTGACTTAGATCTGAGTGCAAAAATGGAGGCTCTAGACCCTTCCAGAGCTGAGATATTGAGATATTTATAATGGCATACAGAGCTGAGATATTGAGATATTTACAATGGCATAAATGCTACGTGAAATCTCAATATCTCAGCTCTGGAAGGGTCTAGAGCCTCCATTTTTGCACTCAGATCTAAGTCACATGGCCCTCTATCAGAATCCAGAGTTTCAAGAAAATCAAAATTTTGACCCGAAAAAAAAACGTAAGGGGTACCACTGTCGTTTTTTTTTGGGTCAAAATTTTGATTTTCTTGAAACTCTGGATTCTGATAGAGGGCCATGGGACTTAGATCTGAGTGCAAAAATGGAGGCTTTAGACCCTTCCAGAGCTGAGATATTTAGATATTTATTATGGCATACAGAGCTGAGATATTGAGATATTTACAATGGCATAAATGCTACGTGAAATCTCAATATCTCAGCTCTGGAAGGGTCTAGAGCCTCCATTTTTGCACTCAGATCTAAGTCACATGGCCCTCTATCAGAATCCAGAGTTTCAAGAAAATCAAAATTTTGACCCGAAAAAAAACGTAAGGGGTACCACTGTCGTTTTTTTTTCGGGTCAAAATTTTGATTTTCTTGAAACTCTGGATTCTGATAGAGGGCCATGGGACTTAGATCTGAGTGCAAAAATGGAGGCTCTAGACCCTTCCAGAGCTGAGATATTTAGATATTTATAATGGCATACAGAGCTGAGATATTGAGATATTTACAATGGCATAAATGCTACGTGAAATCTCAATATTCTCAGCTCTGGAAGGGTCTAGAGCCTCCATTTTTGCACTCAGATCTAAGTCACATGGCCCTCTATCAGAATCCAGAGTTTCAAGAAAATCAAAATTTTGACCCGAAAAAAAAAAACGACAGTGGTACCACTGTCGTTTTTTTTGGGTCAAAATTTTGATTTTCTTGAAACTCTGGATTCTGATAGAGGGCCATGGGACTTAGATCTGAGTGCAAAAATGGAGGCTCTAGACCCTTCCAGAGCTGAGATATTTAGATATTTATAATGGCATACAGAGCTGAGATATTGAGATATTTACAATGGCATAAATGCTACGTGAAATCTCAATATCTCAGCTCTGGAAGGGTCTAGAGCCTCCATTTTTGCACTCAGATCTAAGTCACATGGCCCTCTATCAGAATCCAGAGTTTCAAGAAAATCAAAATTTCTGACCCGAAAAAAAAACGACAGTGGTACCCCTTACGTTTTTTTTCGGGTCAAAATTTTGATTTTCTTGAAACTCTGGATTCTGATAGAGGGCCATGTGACTTAGATCTGAGTGCAAAAATGGAGGCTCTAGACCCTTCCAGAGCTGAGATATTGAGATATTTATAATGGCATACAGAGCTGAGATATTGAGATATTTACAATGGCATAAATGCTACGTGAGATCTCAATATCTCAGCTCTGGAAGGGTCTAGAGCCTCCATTTTTGCACTCAGATCTAAGTCACATGGCCCTCTATCAGAATCCAGAGTTTCAAGAAAATCTAAACTCTGCACCCGAAAAAAAAACGAAGGGGACCACTGTCGTTTTTTTTTCGGGTCAAAATTTTGATTTTCTTGAAACTCTGGATTCTGATAGAGGGCCATGGGACTTAGATCTGAGTGCAAAAATGGAGGCTCTAGACCCTTCCAGAGCTGAGATATTTAGATATTTATAATGGCATACAGAGCTGAGATATTGAGATATTTACAATGGCATAAATGCTACGTGAGATTTCAATATCTCAGCTCTGGAAGGGTCTAGAGCCTCCATTTTTGCACTCAGATCTAAGTCACATGGCCCTCTATCAGATCCAGAGTTTCAAGAAAATCAAAATTTTGACCCAAAAAAAAAACGACAGTGGTACCCCTTACGTTTTTTTTCGGGTCAAAATTTTGATTTTCTTGAAACTCTGGATTCTGATAGAGGGCCATGGGACTTAGATCTGAGTGCAAAATGAAGGCTCTAGACCCTTCCAGAGCTGAGATATTTAGAATATTTATAATGGCATACAGAGCTGAGATATTGAGATATTTACAATGGCATAAATGCTACGCTGAAATTCTCAATATCTCAGCTCTGGAAGGGTCTAGAGCCTCCATTTTTGCACTCAGATCTAAGTCCACATGGCCTCTATCAGAATCCAGAGTTTCAAGAAAATCAAAATTCTGACCCGAAAAAAAAACGTAAGGGGTACCACTGTCGTTTTTTTTTCGGGTCAAAATTTTGATTTTCTTGAAACTCTGGATTCTGATAGAGGGCCATGGGACTTAGATCTGAGTGCAAAAATGGAGGCTCTAGACCCTTCCAGAGCTGAGATATCTGAGATATTTATATATGGCATACAGAGCTGAGATATTGAGATATTTACAATGGCATAAATGCTACGTGAGATCTCAATATCTCAGCTCTGGAAGGGTCTAGAGCCTCCATTTTTGCACTCAGATCTAAGTCACATGGCCCTCTATCAGAATCCAGAGTTTCAAGAAAATCAAAATTTTGACCCAAAAAAAACGACAGTGGTACCCCTTACGTTTTTTTTTCGGGTCAAAATTTTGATTTTCTTGAAACTCTGGATTCTGATAGAGGGCCATGGGACTTAGATCTGAGTGCAAAAATGGAGGCTCTAGACCCTTCCAGAGCTGAGATATTTAGATATTTATAATGGCATACAGAGCTGAGATATTGAGATATTTACAATGGCATAAATGCTACGTGAGATCTCATATATCTCAGCTCTGGAAGGGTCTAGAGCCTCCATTTTTGCACTCAGATCTAAGTCACATGGCCCTCTATCAGAATCCAGAGTTTCAAGAAAATCAAAATTTCGACCCGAAAAAAAAAACGTAAGGGGTACCACTGTACGTTTTTTTTGGGTCAAAATTTTGATTTTCTTGAAACTCTGGATTCTGATAGAGGGCCATGGGACTTAGATCTGAGTGCAAAAATGGAGGCTCTAGACCCTTCCAGAGCTGAGATATTTAGATATTTATCATGGCATATAGAGCTGAGATATTGAGATATTTACAATGGCATAAATGCTACTGTGAATATCAAATATCTCAGCTCTGGAAGGGTCTAGAGCTTCCATTTTGCACTCAGATCTAAGTCACATGGCCCTCTATCAGAATCCAGAGTTTCAAGAAATCTAAACTTTGACCCGAAAAAAAAACGTCAGGGGTACCACTGTCGTTTTTTTTCGGGTCAAAATTTTGATTTTCTTGAAAACTCTGGATTCTGATAGAGGGCCATGTGACTTAGATCTGAGTGCAAAAATGGAGGCTCTAGACCCTTCCAGAGCTGAGATATTTAGATATTCATAATGGCATACAGAGCTGAGATATTGAGATATTTACAATGGCATAAATGCTACGTGAAATCTCAATATCTCAGCTCTGGAAGGGTCTTAGAGCCTTCATTTTGCACTCAGATCTAAGTCCCATGGCCCTCTATCAGATCCAGAGTTTCAAGAAAATCAAACTTTGACCCAAAAAAAAACGACAGTGGTACCCCTTACGTTTTTTTTCGAGGTCAAAATTTTGATTTTCTTGAAACTCTGGATTCTGATAGAGGGCCATGGGACTTAGATCTGAGTGCAAAAATGGAGGCTCTAGACCCTTCCAGAGCTGAGATATTTAGATATTTATAATGGCATACAGAGCTGAGATATTGAGATATTTACAATGGCATAAATGCTACGTGAAATCTCAATATCTCAGCTCTGGAAGGGTCTAGAGCCTCCATTTTTGCACTCAGATTTAAGTCCCATGGCCTCTATCAGAATCCAGAGTTTCAAGAAAATCAAAATTTCCACCTGAAAAAAAAACGACAGTGGTACCCCTTACGTTTTTTTTTTGGGTCAAAATTTTGATTTTCTTGAAACTCTGGATTCTGATAGAGGGCCATGGGACTTAGATCTGAGTGCAAAAATGGAGGCTCTAGACCCTTCCAGAGCTGAGATATTGAGATATTTATAATGGCATACAGAGCTGAGATATTGAGATATTTACAATGGCATAAATGCTACGTGAGATCTCAATATCTCAGCTCTGCGAAGGGTCTAGAGCCTCCATTTTTGCACTTAGATCTAAGTCACATGGCCCTCTATCAGAATCCAGAGTTTCAAGAAAATCATAAAATTTGACCCGAAAAAAAAACGAAGGGGTACCACTGTCGTTTTTTTTTCGGGGTCAAAATTTTGATTTTCTTGAAACTCTGGATTCTGATAGAGGGCCATGGGACTTAGATCTGAGTGCAAAAATGGAGGCTCTAGACCCTTCCAGAGCTGAGATATTTAGATATTTATAATGGCATACAGAGCTGAGATATTGAGATATTTACAATGGCATAAATGCTACGTGAGATCAATATCTCAGCTCTGGAAGGGTCTAGAGCCTCCATTTTTGGCACTCAGATCTAAGTCACATGGCCCTCATATCAGAATCCAGAATTTCAAGAGAAAATCAAAATTTCGACCCGAAAAAAAAACGACAGTGGTACCCCTTACGTTTTTTTTTCGGGTCAAAATTTTGATTTTCTTGAAACTCTGGATTCTGATAGAGGGCCATGGGACTTAGATCTGAGTGCAAAAATGGAGGCTCTAGACCCTTCCAGAGCTGAGATATTTAGATATTTATAATGGCATACAGAGCTGAGATATTGAGATATTTACAATGGCATAAATGCTACGTGAAATCTCAATATCTCAGCTCTGGAAGGGTCTTAGAGCCTCCATTTTTGCACTCAGATTTAAGTCCCATGGCCCTCTATCAGAATCCAGAGTTTCAAGAAAATCAAAATTTTGACCCAAAAAAAAACGTACAGGGGTACCCCTGTACGTTTTTTTTTCGGGTCAAAATTTTGATTTTCTTGAAACTCTGGATTCTGATAGAGGGCCATGGGACTTAGATCTGAGTGCAAAAATAGGAGGCTCTGAGACCCTTCCAGAGCTGAGATATTTAGATATTTATAATGGCATACAGAGCTGAGATATTGAGATATTTACAATGGCATAAATGCTACGTGAAATCTCAATATCTCAGCTCTGGAAGGGTCTAGAGCCTCCATTTTTGCACTCAGATCTAAGTCACATGGCCCTCTATCAGAATCCAGAGTTTCAAGAAAATCAAAATTTTGACCCGAAAAAACGACAGTGGTACCCCTTACGTTTTTTTTTCGGGTCAAAATTTTGATTTTCTTGAAACTCTGGATTCTGATAGAGGGCCATGGGACTTAGATCTGAGTGCAAAAATGGAGGCTCTAGACCCTTCCAGAGCTGAGATATTTAGATATTTATAATGGCATACAGAGCTGAGATATTGAGATATTTACAATGGCATAAATGCTACGTGAAATCTCAATATCTCAGCTCTGGAAGGGTCTAGAGCCTCCATTTTTGCACTCAGATTAAGTCACATGGCCCTCTATCAGAATCCAGAGTTTCAAGAAAATCAAAATTTTGACCTCGAAAAAAAAACGACAGTGGTACCCCTTACGTTTTTTTTTCGGGTCAAAATTTTGATTTTCTTGAAACTCTGGATTCTGATAGAGGGCCATGGGACTTAGATCTGAGTGCAAAAATGGAGGCTCTAGACCCTTCCAGAGCTGAGATATTTAGATATTCATAATGGCATACAGAGCTGAGATATTGAGATATTTACAATGGCATAAATGCTACGTGAAATCTCAATATCTCAGCTCTGGAAGGGTCTAGAGCCTCCATTTTTGCACTCTAGATTAAGTCCCATGGCCCTCTATCAGAATCCAGAGTTTCAAGAAAATCAAAATTCTGACCCGAAAAAAACGGACAGTGGTACCCCTTACGTTTTTTTTCGGGTCAAAATTTTTATTTTCTTGAAACTCTGGATTCTGATAGAGGGCCATGGGACTTAGATCTGAGTGCAAAAATGGAGGCTCTAGACCCTTCCAGAGCTGAGATATTTAGATATTTATAATGGCATACAGAGCTGAGATATTGAGATATTTACAATGGCATAAATGCTACGTGAAATCTCAATATCTCAGCTCTGGAAGGGTCTAGAGCCTCCATTTTTGCACTCAGATCTAAGTCACATGGCCCTCTATCAGAATCCAGAGTTTCAAAGAAAATCAAAATTTTGACCCGAAAAAAAAACGACAGTGGTACCCCTTACGTTTTTTTTTTCGGGTCAAAATTTTGATTTTCTTGAAACTCTGGATTCTGATAGAGGGCCATGGGACTTAGATCTGAGTGCAAAAATGGAGGCTCTAGACCCTTCCAGAGCTGAGATATTTAGATATTTATAATGGCATACAGAGCTGAGATATTGAGATATTTACAATGGCATAAATGCTACGTGAAATCTCAATATCTCAGCTCTGGAAGGGTCTCAGAGCCTCCATTTTTGCACTCAGATCTAAGTCACATGGCCCTCTATCAGAATCCAGAGTTTCAAGAAAATCAAAATTCTGACCTCGAAAAAATGTAAGGGGTACCACTGTCGTTTTTTTCGGGTCAAAATTTTGATTTTCTTGAAAACTCTGGATTCTGATAGAGGGCCATGGGACTTAGATCTGAGTGCAAAAATGGAGGCTCTAGACCCTTCCAGAGCTGAGATATTTAGATATTTATAATGGCATACAGAGCTGAGATATTGAGATATTTACAATGGCATAAATGCTACGTGAAATCTCAATATCTCAGCTCTGGAAAGGGTCTAGAGCCTCCATTTTTGCACTCAGATCTAAGTCACATGGCCCTCTATCAGAATCCAGAGTTTCAAGAAAATCAAAATTTTGACCCGAAAAAAAAACGAAGGGGTACCACTGTCGTTTTTTTTTCGGGTCAAAATTTTGATTTTCTTGAAACTCTGGATTCTGATAGAGGGCCATGTGACTTAGATCTGAGTGCAAAAATGGAGGCTCTAGACCCTTCCAGAGCTGAGATATTTAGATTTCATGGAGCATTTATGCCATTGTAAATATCTCAATATCTCAGCTCTGTATGCCATTATAAATATCTAAATATCTCAGCTCTGGAAGGGTCTAGAGCCTCCATTTTTGCACTCAGATCTAAGTCCCATGGCCCTCTATCAGAATCCAGAGTTTCAAGAAAATCAAAATTTTGACCCGAAAAAAAAACGTACAGTGGTACCCCTGTACGTTTTTTTTTGGGTCAAAATTTTGATTTTCTTGAAACTCTGGATTCTGATAGAGGGCCATGGGACTTAGATCTGAGTGCAAAAATGGAGGCTCTAGACCCTTCCAGAGCTGAGATATTTAGATATTTATAATGGCATACAGAGCTGAGATATTGAGATATTTACAATGGCATAAATGCTACGTGAAATCTCAATATCTCAGCTCTGGAAGGGTCTAGAGCCTCCATTTTTGCACTTAGATTTAAGTCCCATGGCCTCTATCAGAATCCGAGAGTTTCAAGAAAATCAAAATTTGAATCTCGAAAAAAAATCGCAAGGGGTACCACTGTCGTTTTTTTTTCGGGTCAAAATTTTGATTTTCTTGAAACTCTGGATTCTGATAGAGGGCCATGGGACTTAGATCTGAGTGCAAAATGGAGGCTCTAGACCCTTCCAGAGCTGAGATATTTAGATATTTATAATGGCATACAGAGCTGAGATATTGAGATATTTACAATGGCATAAATGCTACGTGAAATCTCAATATCTCAGCTCTGGAAGGGTCTAGAGCCTCCATTTTTGCACTTAGATCTAAGTCACATGGCCCTCTATCAGAATCCAGAGTTTCAAGAAAATCAAACTTTGACCCGAAAAAAAAAACGACAGTGGTACCCCTTACGTTTTTTTTTCTGGGTCAAAATTTTGATTTTCTTGAAACTCTGGATTCTGATAGAGGGCCATGGGACTTAGATCTGAGTGCAAAAATGGAGGCTCTAGACCCTTCCAGAGCTGAGATATTTAGATATTTATAATGGCATACAGAGCTGAGATATTGAGAATATCTACAATGGCATAAATGCTACGTGAAATCTCAATATCTAGCTCTGGAAGGGTCTAGAGCCTCCATTTTTGCACTCAGATCTCAAGTCACATGGCCCTCTATCAGAATCCGAGAGTTTCAAGAAACTCAAAATCTTGACCCTAAAAAAAAACGACAGTGGTACCCCTTACGTTTTTTTTTCGGGTCAAAATTTTGATTTTCTTGAAACTCTGGATTCTGATAGAGGGCCATGGGACTTAGATCTGAGTGCAAAAATGGAGGCTCTAGACCCTTCCAGAGCTGAGATATTTAGATATTTATAATGGCATACAGAGCTGAGATATTGAGATATTTACAATGGCATAAATGCTACGTGAAATCTCAATATCTCAGCTCTGGAAGGGTCTAGAGCCTCCATTTTTGCACTCAGATCTAAGTCCCATGGCCCTCTATCAGAATCCAGAGTTTCAAGAAAATCAAAATTTTGACCTCGAAAAAAAAAACGTACAGTGGTACCCCTTACGTTTTTTTTTCGGGTCAAAATTTTGATTTTCTTGAAACTCTGGATTCTGATAGAAGGCCATGTGACTTAGATCTGAGTGCAAAAATGGAGGCTCTAGACCCTTCCAGAGCTGAGATATTTAGATATTTATAATGGCATACATGCCAGCTGTAGATATCTGAGATATTTACAACTGGCATAAATGCTACTGTGAATATCTCAATATCTCAGCTCTGGAAGGGTCTATAGCCTCCATTTTTGCACTCAGATATTAAGTCCCATGGCCCTCTATCAGAATTCAGAGTTTCAAGAAAATCAAAATTTTGACCCGAAAAAAAAACGACAGTGGTACCCCTGTACGTTTTTTTTTCGGGTCAAAATTTTGATTTTCTTGAAACTCTGGATTCTGATAGAGGGCCATGGGACTTAGATCTGAGTGCAAAAATGGAGGCTCTAGACCCTTCCAGAGCTGAGATATTTAGATATTTATAATGGCATACAGAGCTGAGATATTGAGATATTTACAATGGCATAAATGCTACGTGAAATCTCAATATCTCAGCTCTGGAAGGGTCTAGAGCCTCCATTTTTGCACTCAGATCTAAGTCCCATGGCCCTCTATCAGAATCCAGAGTTTCAAGAAAATCAAAACTTTGACCCGAAAAAAAAACGACAGTGGTACCCCTTACGTTTTTTTTTTCGGGTCAAAATTTTGATTTTCTTGAAACTCTGGATTCTGATAGAGGGCCATGGGACTTAGATCTGAGTGCAAAAATGGAGGCTCTAGACCCTTCCAGAGCTGAGATATTTAGATATTTATAATGGCATACAGAGCTGAGATATTGAGATATTTACAATGGCATAAATGCTACGTGAAATCTCAATATCTCAGCTCTGGAAGGGTCTAGAGCCTCCATTTTTGCACTCAGATCTAAGTCACATGGCCTCTATCTATAATCCAGAGTTTCAAGAAAATCAAAATTTCTACCTCGAAAAAAAAACGTACAGTGGTACCACTGTACGTTTTTTTTTCGGGTCAAAATTTTGATTTTCTTGAAACTCTGGATTCTGATAGAGGGCCATGGGACTTAGATCTGAGTGCAAAAATGGAGGCTCTAGACCCTTCCAGAGCTGAGATATTTAGATATTTATAATGGCATACAGAGCTGAGATATTGAGATATTTACAATGGCATAAATGCTACGTGAAATCTCAATATCTCAGCTCTGGAAGGGTCTAGAGCCTCCATTTTTGCACTCAGATCTAAGTCACATGGCCCTCTATCAGAATCCAGAGTTTCAAGAAAATCAAAATTTTGACCCGAAAAAAAACGTAAGGGGTACCACTGTCGTTTTTTTTTTCGGGTCAAAATTTTGATTTTCTTGAAACTTGGATTCTGATAGAGGGCCATGGGACTTAGATCTGAGTGCAAAAATGGAGGCTCTAGACCCTTCCAGAGCTGAGATATTTAGATATTTATAATGGCATACAGAGCTGAATATATTGAGATATTTACAATGGCATAAATGCTACGTGAAATTCTCAATATCTCAGCTCTGGAAGGGTCTAGAGCCTCCATTTTGCACTCAGATTTAAAGTCCACATGGCCCTCTATCAGAATCTCAGAGTTTCAAGAAAATCAAAATTCTGACCCGAAAAAAAACCGACAGGGGTACCCCTTGTTGTTTTTTTTCGGGTCAAAATTTTGATTTTCTTGAAACTCTGGATTCTGATAGAGGGCCATGGGACTTAGATCTGAGTGCAAAAATGGAGGCTCAGACTCTTCCAGAGCTGAGATATTTAGATATTTATAATGGCATACAGAGCTGAGATATTGAGATATTTACAATGGCATAAATGCTACGTGAAATCTCAATATCTCAGCTCTGGAAGGGTCTAGAGCCTCCATTTTTGCACTCAGATCTAAGTCACATGGCCCTCTATTCAGAATCCAGAGTTTCAAGAAAATCAAAATTTTGACCCGAAAAAAAACGTAAGGGGTACCACTGTACGTTTTTTTTCGGGTCAAAATTTTGATTTTCTTGAAACTCTGGATTCTGATAGAGGGCCATGGGACTTAGATCTGAGTGCAAAAATGGAGGCTCTAGACCCTTCCAGAGCTGAGATATTTAGATATTTATAATGGCATACAGAGCTGAGATATTGAGATATTTACAATGGCATAAATGCTACGTGAAATCTCAATATCTCAGCTCTGGAAGGGTCTAGAGCCTCCATTTTTGCACTCAGATCTAAGTCACATGGCCCTCTATCAGAATTCAGAGTTTCAAGAAAATCAAAATTTTGACCCGAAAAAAAAACGACAGTGGTACCCCTGTACGTTTTTTTTTTCGGGTCAAAATTTTGATTTTCTTGAAACTCTGGATTCCTATAGAGGGCCATGGGACTTAGATCTGAGTGCAAAAATGGAGGCTCTAGACCCTTCCAGAGCTGAGATATTTAGATATTTATAATGGCATACAGAGCTGAGATATTGAGATATTTACAATGGCATAAATGCTACGTGAAATCTCAATATCTCAGCTCTGGAAGGGTCTAGAGCCTCCATTTTTGCACTCAGATCTAAGTCACATGGCCCTCTATCAGAATTCAGAGTTTCAAGAAAATCAAAACTTTGACCTCGAAAAAAAAACGACAGTGGTACCACTGTACGTTTTTTTTTCGGGTCAAAATTTTGATTTTCTTGAAACTCTGGATTCTGATAGAGGGCCATGGGACTTAGATCTGAGTGCAAAAATGGAGGCTCTAGACCCTTCCAGAGCTGAGATATTTAGATATTTATAATGGCATACAGAGCTGAGATATTGAGATATTTACAATGGCATAAATGCTACGTGAAATCTCAATATCTCAGCTCTGGAAGGGTCTAGAGCCTCCATTTTGCACTCAGATCTAAGTCACATGGCCCTCTATCAGAATCCAGAGTTTCAAGAAAATCAAAATTTTGACCCGAAAAAAAAACGACAGTGGTACCCCTGTACGTTTTTTTTTCGGGTCAAAATTTTGATTTTCTTGAAACTCTGGATTCTGATAGAGGGCCATGGGACTTAGATCTGAGTGCAAAAATGGAGGCTCTAGACCCTTCCAGAGCTGAGATATTTAGATATTTATAATGGCATACAGAGCTGAGATATTGAGATATTTACAATGGCATAAATGCTACGTGAAATCTCAATATCTCAGCTCTGGAAGGGTCTAGAGCCTCCATTTTTGCACTCAGATCTAAGTCACATGGCCCTCTATCAGAATCCAGAGTTTCAAGAAAATCAAAAATTTTGACCTCGAAAAAAAAACCGAAGGGGTACCACTGTCGTTTTTTTTTTCGGGTCAAAATTTTGATTTTCTTGAAACTCTGGATTCTGATAGAGGGCCAT
This sequence comes from Hybognathus amarus, assembly GCA_030378365.1. Lineage (NCBI taxonomy): Eukaryota > Metazoa > Chordata > Actinopteri > Cypriniformes > Leuciscidae > Hybognathus > Hybognathus amarus. The sequence goes on from JAQIUQ010006621.1 coordinate 86,073, forward strand.
GGGACTTAGATCTGAGTGCAAAAATGGAGGCTCTAGACCCTTCCAGAGCTGAGATATTTAGATATTTATAATGGCATACAGAGCTGAGATATTGAGATATTTACAATGGCATAAATGCTACGTGAAATCTCAATATCTCAGCTCTGGAAGGGTCTAGAGCCTCCATTTTTGCACTCAGATCTAAGTCCCATGGCCCTCTATCAGAATCCAGAGTTTCAAGAAAATCAAAATTTCCACCCGAAAAAAAAACGACAGTGGTACCCCTTACGTTTTTTTTTCGGGTCAAAATTTTGATTTTCTTGAAACTCTGGATTCTGATAGAGGGCCATGGGACTTAGATCTGAGTGCAAAAATGGAGGCTCTAGACCCTTCCAGAGCTGAGATATTTAGATATTTATAATGGCATACAGAGCTGAGATATTGAGATATTTACAATGGCATAAATGCTACGTGAAATCTCAATATCTCAGCTCTGGAAGGGTCTAGAGCCTCCATTTTTGCACTCAGATCTAAGTCACATGGCCCTCTATCAGAATCCAGAGTTTCAAGAAAATCAAAATTTCGACCCGAAAAAAAACGACAGTGGTACCCCTTACGTTTTTTTTTCGGGTCAAAATTTTGATTTTCTTGAAACTCTGGATTCTGATAGAGGGCCATGGGACTTAGATCTGAGTGCAAAAATGGAGGCTCTAGACCCTTCCAGAGCTGAGATATTTAGATATTTATAATGGCATACAGAGCTGAGATATTGAGATATTTACAATGGCATAAATGCTACGTGAAATCTCAATATCTCAGCTCTGGAAGGGTCTAGAGCCTCCATTTTTGCACTCAGATCTAAGTCCCATGGCCCTCTATCAGAATCCAGAGTTTCAAGAAAATCAAACTTTCGACCTCGAAAAAAAAACGACAGTGGTACCCCTGTACGTTTTTTTTTCGGGTCAAAATTTTGATTTTCTTGAAACTCTGGATTCTGATAGAGGGCCATGGGACTTAGATCTGAGTGCAAAAATGGAGGCTCTAGACCCTTCCAGAGCTGAGATATTTAGATATTTATAATGGCATACAGAGCTGAGATATTGAGATATTTACAATGGCATAAATGCTACGTGAAATCTCAATATCTCAGCTCTGGAAGGGTCTAGAGCCTCCATTTTTGCACTCAGATCTAAGTCCCATGGCCCTCTATCAGAATCCAGAGTTTCAAGAAAATCAAAACTCCGACCCGAAAAAAAAACGACAGTGGTACCCCTGTACGTTTTTTTTTCGGGTCAAAATTTTGATTTTCTTGAAACTCTGGATTCTGATAGAGGGCCATGGGACTTAGATCTGAGTGCAAAAATGGAGGCTCTAGACCCTTCCAGAGCTGAGATATTTAGATATTTATAATGGCATACAGAGCTGAGATATTGAGATATTTACAATGGCATAAATGCTACGTGAAATCTCAATATCTCAGCTCTGGAAGGGTCTAGAGCCTCCATTTTTGCACTCAGATCTAAGTCACATGGCCCTCTATCAGAATCCAGAGTTTCAAGAAAATCAAAATTTTGACCCGAAAAAAAACCGTAAGGGGTACCACTGTCGTTTTTTTTTCGGGTCAAAATTTTGATTTTCTTGAAACTCTGGATTCCTGATAGAGGGCCATGGGACTTAGATCTGAGTGCAAAAATGGAGGCTCTAGACCCTTCCAGAGCTGAGATATTTAGAATATTTATAATGGCATACAGAGCTGAGATATTGAGATATTTACAATGGCATAAATGCTACGTGAAATCTCAATATCTCAGCTCTGGAAGGGTCTAGAGCCTCCATTTTTGCACTCAGATCTAAGTCCCATGGCCCTCTATCAGAATCCAGAGTTTCAAGAAAATCAAAATTTTGACCCGAAAAAAAAACGAAGGGGTACCACTGTACGTTTTTTTTTCGGGTCAAAATTTTGATTTTCTTGAAACTCTGGATTCTGATAGAGGGCCATGGGACTTAGATCTGAGTGCAAAAATGGAGGCTCTAGACCCTTCCAGAGCTGAGATATTTAGATATTTATAATGGCATACAGAGCTGAGATATTGAGATATTTACAATGGCATAAATGCTACGTGAAATCTCAATATCTCAGCTCTGGGAAGGGTCTAGAGCCTCCATTTTTGCACTCAGATCTAAGTCCCATGGCCCTCTATCAGAATCCAGAGTTTCAAGAAAATCAAAATCTCGACCCAAAAAAAAAACGACAGTGGTACCCCTTACGTTTTTTTTTTCGGGTCAAAATTTTGATTTTCTTGAAACTCTGGATTCTGATAGAGGGCCATGGGACTTAGATCTGAGTGCAAAAATGGAGGCTCTAGACCCTTCCAGAGCTGAGATATTTAGATATTTATAATGGCATACAGAGCTGAGATATTGAGATATTTACAATGGCATAAATGCTACGTGAAATCTCAATATCTCAGCTCTGGAAGGGTCTAGAGCCTCCATTTTTGCACTCAGATCTAAGTCACATGGCCCTCTATCAGAATCCAGAGTTTCAAGAAAATCAAAATTTTGACCCGAAAAAAAAAACGTAAGGGGTACCACTGTACGTTTTTTTTTCGGGTCAAAATTTTGATTTTCTTGAAACTCTGGATTCTGATAGAGGGCCATGGGACTTAGATCTGAGTGCAAAAATGGAGGCTCTAGACCCTTCCAGAGCTGAGATATTTAGATATTTATAATGGCATACAGAGCTGAGATATTGAGATATTTACAATGGCATAAATGCTACGTGAAATCTCAATATCTCAGCTCTGGAAGGGTCTAGAGCCTCCATTTTTGCACTCAGATCTAAGTCACATGGCCCTCTATCAGAATCCAGAGTTTCAAGAAAATCAAAACTTTGACCTCGAAAAAAAAAACGACAGGGGTACCCCTGTACGTTTTTTTTTCGGGTCAAAATTTTGATTTTCTTGAAACTCTGGATTCTGATAGAGGGCCATGGGACTTAGATCTGAGTGCAAAAATGGAGGCTCTAGACCCTTCCAGAGCTGAGATATTTAGATATTTATAATGGCATACAGAGCTGAGATATTGAGATATTTACAATGGCATAAATGCTACGTGAGATCTCAATATCTCAGCTCTGGAAGGGTCTAGAGCCTCCATTTTTGCACTCAGATCTAAGTCCCATGGCCCTCTATCAGAATCCAGAGTTTCAAGAAAATCAAAATTTTGACCCGAAAAAAAAACGACAGTGGTACCCCTTACGTTTTTTTTCGGGTCAAAATTTTGATTTTCTTGAAACTCTGGATTCTGATAGAGGGCCATGGGACTTAGATCTGAGTGCAAAAATGGAGGCTCTAGACCCTTCCAGAGCTGAGATATTTAGATATTTATAATGGCATACAGAGCTGAGATATTGAGATATTTACAATGGCATAAATGCTACGTGAAATCTCAATATCTCAGCTCTGGAAGGGTCTAGAGCCTCCATTTTTGCACTCAGATCTAAGTCACATGGCCCTCTATCAGAATCCAGAGTTTCAAGAAAATCAAAATTTTGACCCGAAAAAAAAACGACAGTGGTACCCCTGTACGTTTTTTTTTCGGGTCAAAATTTTGATTTTCTTGAAACTCTGGATTCTGATAGAGGGCCATGGGACTTAGATCTGAGTGCAAAAATGGAGGCTCTAGACCCTTCCAGAGCTGAGATATTTAGATATTTATAATGGCATACAGAGCTGAGATATTGAGATATTTACAATGGCATAAATGCTACGTGAAATCTCAATATCTCAGCTCTGGAAGGGTCTAGAGCCTCCATTTTTGCACTCAGATCTAAGTCACATGGCCCTCTATCAGAATCCAGAGTTTCAAGAAAATCAAAATTTTGACCCCGAAAAAAAACGACAGTGGTACCCCTTACGTTTTTTTTTCGGGTCAAAATTTTGATTTTCTTGAAACTCTGGATTCTGATAGAGGGCCATGGGACTTAGATCTGAGTGCAAAAATGGAGGCTCTAGACCCTTCCAGAGCTGAGATATTTAGATATTTATAATGGCATACAGAGCTGAGATATTGAGATATTTACAATGGCATAAATGCTACGTGAGATCTCAATATCTCAGCTCTGGAAGGGTCTAGAGCCTCCATTTTTGCACTCAGATCTAAGTCACATGGCCCTCTATCAGAATCCAGAGTTTCAAGAAAATCAAAATTTCGACCTCGAAAAAAAAACGACAGTGGTACCCCTTACGTTTTTTTTTCGGGTCAAAATTTTGATTTTCTTGAAACTCTGGATTCTGATAGAGGGCCATGGGACTTAGATCTGAGTGCAAAAATGGAGGCTCTAGACCCTTCCAGAGCTGAGATATTTAGATATTTATAATGGCATACAGAGCTGAGATATTGAGATATTTACAATGGCATAAATGCTACGTGAGATCTCAATATCTCAGCTCTGGAAGGGTCTAGAGCCTCCATTTTTGCACTCAGATCTAAGTCACATGGCCCTCTATCAGAATCCAGAGTTTCAAGAAAATCAAAATTTCGACCTCGAAAAAAAAACGACAGTGGTACCCCTTACGTTTTTTTTTCGGGTCAAAATTTTGATTTTCTTGAAACTCTGGATTCTGATAGAGGGCCATGGGACTTAGATCTGAGTGCAAAAATGGAGGCTCTAGACCCTTCCAGAGCTGAGATATTTAGATATTTATAATGGCATACAGAGCTGAGATATTGAGATATTTACAATGGCATAAATGCTACGTGAAATTCTCAATATCTCAGCTCTGGAAGGGTCTAGAGCCTCCATTTTTGCACTCAGATCTAAGTCACATGGCCCTCTATCAGAATCCAGAGTTTCAAGAAAATCAAAATTTTGACCCCGAAAAAAAACTAAGGGGTACCACTGTACGTTTTTTTTTCGGGTCAAAATTTTGATTTTCTTGAAACTCTGGATTCTGATAGAGGGCCATGGGACTTAGATCTGAGTGCAAAATGGAGGCTCTAGACCCTTCCAGAGCTGAGATATTTAGATATTTATAATGGCATACAGAGCTGAAGATATTGAGATATTTACAATGGCATAAATGCTACGTGAAATCTCAATATCTCAGCTCTGGAAGGGTCTAGAGCCTCCATTTTTGCACTCAGATCTAAGTCACATGGCCCTCTATCAGAATCCAGAGTTTCAAGAAAATCAAAATTTCTGACCCGAAAAAAAACGTATAGTGGTACCACTCTTACGTTTTTTTTGGGTCAAAATTTTGATTTTCTTGAAACTCTGGATTCTGACAGAGGGCCATGGGACCTACACCTGAGTGCAAAAATGGAGGCTCTAGACCCTTCCAGAGCTGAGATATTTAGATATTTATAATGGCATACAGAGCTGAGATATTGAGATATTTACAATGGCATAAATGCTACGTGAGATCTCAATATCCTCAGCTCTGGAAGGGTCTAGAGCCTCCATTTTTGCACTCAGATTTAAGTCCACATGGCCCTCTATCAGAATCCAGAGTTTCAAGAAAATCAAAATTTCGACCCGAAAAAAAAACGACAGTGGTACCCCTTACGTTTTTTTTCGGGTCAAAATTTTGATTTTCTTGAAAACTCTGGATTCTGATAGAGGGCCATGGGACTTAGATCTGAGTGCAAAATGGAGGCTCTAGACCCTTCCAGAGCTGAGATATTTAGATATTTATAATGGCATACAGAGCTGAGATATTGAGATATTTACAATGGCATAAATGCTACGTGAAATCTCAATATCTCAGCTCTGGAAGGGTCTAGAGCCTCCATTTTTGCACTCAGATCTAAGTCACATGGCCCTCTATCAGAATTCAGAGTTTCAAGAAATCAAAAAATTCTGAACCCTGAAAAAAAAACCGTAAGGGTACCACTGTCGTTTTTTTTTCGGGTCAAAGTTTTGATTTTCTCTGAAACTCTGGATTCTGGAGAGGGCCATGGGACTTAGATCTGAGTGCAAAAATGGAGGCTCTAGACCCTTCCAGAGCTGAGATATTTAGATATTTATAATGGCATACAGCAGCTGTAGATATCTGAGATATGTTACAATGGCATAAATGCTACGTGAATATCTACAATATCTCAGCTCTGGAAGGGTCTAGAGCCTCCATTTTGGCATGAGATTTAAGTCACATGGCCCTCTATCAGAATCCAGAGTTTCAAGAAAATCAAAACTTTGACCCGAAAAAAAAACGACAGTGGTACCCCTGTACTGTTTTTTTTTTTGGTCAAAACTTTTGATTTTCTTGAAAACTCTGGATTCTGATAGAGGGCCATGGGACTTAGATCTGAGTGCAAAAATGGAGGCTCTAGACCCTTCCAGAGCTGAGATATTTAGATATTTATAATGGCATACAGAGCTGAGATATTGAGATATTTACAATGGCATAAATGCTACGTGAAATCTCAATATCTAGCTCTGAAGGGTCTAGAGCCTCCATTTTTGCACTCAGATTTAAGTCACATGGCCCTCTATCAGAATCCAGAGTTTCAAGAAAATCAAAAATTTCTGACCTCGAAAAAAAAACGACAAGTGGTACCCCTGTACGTTTTTTTTTCGGGTCAAAATTTTGATTTTCTTGAAACTCTGGATTCTGATAGAGGGCCATGGGACTTAGATCTGAGTGCAAAAATGGAGGCTCTAGACCCTTCCAGAGCTGAGATATTTGAGATATTTATAATGGCATACAGAGCTGAGATATTGAGATATTTACAATGGCATAAATGCTACGTGAGATCTCAATATCTCAGCTCTGGAAGGGTCTAGAGCCTCCATTTTTGCACTCACATCTAAGTCACATGGCCCTCTGATCAGAATCCAGAGTTTCAAGAAAATCAAACTTCTGATCTCGAAAAAAAATACACAGTGGTACCACTGTCGTTTTTTTTTCGGGTCAAAATTTTGATTTTCTTGAAACTCTGGATTCTGATAGAGGGCCATGGGACTTAGATCTGAGTGCAAAAATGGAGGCTCTAGACCCTTCCAGAGCTGAGATATTTAGATATTTATAATGGCATACAGAGCTGAGATATTGAGATATTTACAATGGCATAAATGCTACGTGAAATCTCAATATCTCAGCTCTGGAAGGGTCTAGAGCCTCCATTTTTGCACTCAGATCTAAAGTCACATGGCCCTCTATCAGAATCCAGAGTTTCAAGAAAATCAAAACTTTGACCCGAAAAAAAACGACAGTGGTACCCCTTACGTTTTTTTTTCGGGTCAAAATTTTGATTTTCTTGAAACTCTGGATTCTGATAGAGGGCCATGGGACTTAGATCTGAGTGCAAAATGGAGGCTCTAGACCCTTCCAGAGCTGAGATATTTAGATATTTATAATGGCATACAGAGCTGAGATATTGAGATATTTACAATGGCATAAATGCTACGTGAAATCTCAATATCTCAGCTCTGGAAGGGTCTAGAGCCTCCATTTTTGCACTCAGATCTAAAGTCACATGGCCCTCTATCAGAATCCAGAGTTTCAAGAAAATCTAAATTTTGACCCCAAAAAAAAACTACAGGGGTACCACTGTACGTTTTTTTTTTTGGGTCAAAATTTTGATTTTCTTGAAACTCTGGATTCTGATAGAGGGCCATGGGACTTAGATCTGAGTGCAAAAATGGAGGCTCTAGACCCTTCCAGAGCTGAGATATTTAGATATTTATAATGGCATACAGAGCTGAGATATTGAGATATTTACAATGGCATAAATGCTACGTGAAATCTCAATATCTCAGCTCTGGAAGGGTCTAGAGCCTCCATTTTTGCACTCAGATCTAAGTCACATGGCCCTCTATCAGAATCCAGAGTTTCAAGAAAATCAAAATTTTGACCCGAAAAAAAACGCAAGTGGTACCACTGTCGTTTTTTTTTCGGGTCAAAATTTTGATTTTCTTGAAACTCTGGATTCTGATAGAGGGCCATGGGACTTAGATCTGAGTGCAAAAATGGAGGCTCTAGACCCTTCCAGAGCTGAGATATTTAGATATTTATAATGGCATATAGAGCTGAGATATTGAGATATTTACAATGGCATAAATGCTACGTGAAATCTCAATATCTCAGCTCTGGAAGGGTCTAGAGCCTCCATTTTTGCACTCAGATTAAGTCACATGGCCCTCTATCAGAATCCAGAGTTTCAAGAAAATCAAAATTTTGACCCGAAAAAAAAACGACAGTGGTACCCCTGTACGTTTTTTTTTCGGGTCAAAATTTTGATTTTCTTGAAACTCTGGATTCTGATAGAGGGCCATGGGACTTAGATCTGAGTGCAAAAATGGAGGCTCTAGACCCTTCCAGAGCTGAGATATTTAGATATTTATAATGGCATACAGAGCTGAGATATTGAGATATTTACAATGGCATAAATGCTACGTGAAATTCTCAATATCTCAGCTCTGGAAGGGTCTAGAGCCTCCATTTTTGCACTCAGATCTAAAGTCACATGGCCCTCTATCAGAATCCAGAGTTTCAAGAAAATCAAAATTTTGACCCGAAAAAAAAAAACGACAGTGGTACCACTGTACGTTTTTTTTTTCGGGTCAAAATTTTGATTTTCTTGAAACTCTGGATTCTGATAGAGGGCCATGGGACTTAGATCTGAGTGCAAAAATGGAGGCTCTAGACCCTTCCAGAGCTGAGATATTTAGATATTTATAATGGCATACAGAGCTGAGATATTGAGATATTTACAATGGCATAAATGCTACGTGAAATCTCAATATCTCAGCTCTGGAAGGGTCTAGAGCCTCCATTTTTGCACTCAGATCTAAGTCACATGGCCCTCTATCAGAATCCAGAGTTTCAAGAAAATCAAAATTTTGACCTCGAAAAAAAACGTACAGGGGTACCCCTTACGTTTTTTTTTCGGGTCAAAATTTTGATTTTCTTGAAACTCTGGATTCTGATAGAGGGCCATGGGACTTAGATCTGAGTGCAAAAATGGAGGCTCTAGACCCTTCCAGAGCTGAGATATTTGAGATATTTATAATGGCATACAGAGCTGAGATATTGAGATATTTACAATGGCATAAATGCTACGTGAGATTCTCAATATCTCAGCTCTGGAAGGGTCTAGAGCCTCCATTTTTGCACTCAGATCTAAGTCCCATGGCCCTCTATCAGAATCCAGAGTTTCAAGAAAATCAAAATTTTGACCCGAAAAAAAAACGTAAGGGGTACCACTGTACGTTTTTTTTTCGGGTCAAAATTTTGATTTTCTTGAAACTCTGGATTCTGATAGAGGGCCATGGGACTTAGATCTGAGTGCAAAAATGGAGGCTCTAGACCCTTCCAGAGCTGAGATATTTAGATATTTATAATGGCATACAGAGCTGAGATATTGAGATATTTACAATGGCATAAATGCTACGTGAAATCTCAATATCTCAGCTCTGGAAGGGTCTAGAGCCTCCATTTTTGCACTCAGATCTAAGTCACATGGCCCTCTATCAGAATCCAGAGTTTCAAGAAAATCAAAATTTTGACCCGAAAAAAAAACGTACAGGGGTACCACTGTACGTTTTTTTTTCGGGTCAAAATTTTGATTTTCTTGAAACTCTGGATTCTGATAGAGGGCCATGGGACTTAGATCTGAGTGCAAAAATGGAGGCTCTAGACCCTTCCAGAGCTGAGATATTTAGATATTTATAATGGCATACAGAGCTGAGATATTGAGATATTTACAATGGCATAAATGCTACGTGAGATCTCAATATCTCAGCTCTGGAAGGGTCTAGAGCCTCCATTTTTGCACTCAGATCTAAGTCACATGGCCCTCTATCAGAATCCAGAGTTTCAAGAAAATCAAAATTTTGACCCGAAAAAAAAACGTAAGGGGGACCACTGTCGTTTTTTTTGGGTCAAAATTTTGATTTTCTTGAAACTCTGGATTCTGATAGAGGGCCATGGGACTTAGATCTGAGTGCAAAAATGGAGGCTCTAGACCCTTCCAGAGCTGAGATATTTAGATATTTATAATGGCATACAGAGCTGAGATATTGAGATATTTACAATGGCATAAATGCTACGTGAAATCTCAATATCTCAGCTCTGGAAGGGCTTAGAGCCTCCATTTTTGCACTCAGATCTAAGTCACATGGCCCTCTATCAGAATCCAGAGTTTCAAGAAAATCAAAAATTTCTGACCTCGAAAAAAAAACGTAAGGGGTACCACTGTCGTTTTTTTTTTCGGGTCAAAATTTTGATTTTCTCTGAAACTCTGGATTCTGATAGAGGGCCATGGGACTTAGATCTGAGTGCAAAAATGGAGGCTCTAGACCCTTCCAGAGCTGAGATATTTAGATATTTATAATGGCATACAGAGCTGAGATATTGAGATATTTACAATGGCATAAATGCTACGTGAAATCTCAATATCTCAGCTCTGGAAGGGTCTAGAGCCTCCATTTTTGCACTCAGATCTAAGTCACATGGCCCTCTATCTAGAATCCAGCAGTTTCAAGAAATTCAAAATTCCTATCTTGAAAAAATAATCAGTGGTACCCCTTACGTTTTTTTTTTCGGGTCAAAATTTTGATTTTTCTTGAAACTCTGGATTCTGATAGAGGGCCATGGGACTTAGATCTGAGTGCAAAAATGGAGGCTCGAGACCCTTCCAGAGCTGAGATATTTAGATATTTATAATGGCATACAAGCTGAGATATTGAGATATTTACAATGGCATAAA
>JAQIUQ010006622.1:0-20088 GCA_030378365.1 Hybognathus amarus
ATAATGGCAGGGCTCTCAAGTTTTGAAGACAGGCAAGAGTGACATTCCCCGCCCCAATGGGGGGGGGTGTTGTTGGTTGTTGGGGGGGGTCGTTGGAATGTGGGTGTTTCATTAATAATATTAATATTAGTGTTTTTGTGTTGTTATTAATTGCTGAGACTTGCAGAAAATGTATGACACATGGCACCGTCTCCTCCTCTAATGGGCCTACCCTTTTGGCCACCTTCTCTGGGCCAGCATCCTCTAACCTCAGCCTTTTTCGGGGGCTTTCCTCTCAGGGCGAATGAGAGGATGCTCGTTTGCTTTTACCTGACATCTTTGAAAGACATATATGCAATGATTAATGCATCCATGGCCAGGATAATTATAAAATATGATTCTCTAACAGCAGTCAAGTTGTCTTTGTTTGTGTCAAACAATTTGTAAATTTGTTGTAACATTAAAACAGGAGATCTCATGATTTACTCTGCTCAGTGATATTCGAGAGCTCCAGTCGATTTCCTCTGCGGGTGACGACAAACTTTTGGAAGATGTGCTTGCAGCAATCACGTGAACAATTCCTTGAAATGCTTTTTTATTGGTTGTTGCGTTAAATCTTACCCAGATACAGTAGTGCTATTTTCTGATTGGCTAAAATTGTGTAGCCCTTTCCTTTTTTGATTGGCTGATAAAGCGACAGGCTGCGAGAGCAGGGAGACGCGCGCTTGCGTTCCACTATGAGAGTGAAGCGGCTAAGAGACAATTTAGGCGCTGCGGCATATTAAATATATGATAAATGGTTTCTGCGTGAGAAATTCAATGTGTGGCGGGAGTGCGTGACAAAAGACCGAAATGAGTGACTGTCACGCTTAATGCGTGACGCTTAGAGCCCTGTAATGGTAACACTTTAGAATACGGTTCTTTGTTAATAAATAACTACACAAGAACCAATGAGTAACACAATATTAACAATCTAGTAACTATTATTAACTAACAAGAAACTCTGATTAACGAACTAGTAAGTAATAGCGCACAGATGAAAGTGGTAGTTCACTATTAACTAATCAATAACTACTATTTTTTTAATACTTCCCAGAGAACTACTGAAAAAGTTTATTAACAATCTAGTAACTATTATTAACTAAAAAGAAACTCTGATTATGAATTAGTAAGTAATAGTGCGCAGATGAAAGTGTTACTAGATACTTCTGTGGGAATTACTAATTATTTGGATTCGTATTATAAAGTGAAGACCATTGGAACTAACTAGTCATTGACTCAAGTGTTACTACATGATCTTGTGCAACCAAACTCTAAAGTGCATTTCAAGCGTTTGAGAGTTTTGGTGAACTTTTGTATACTTTTAGAAAATTTCTTTAGTGACACTTGAGTCATTAGCTAGTTAGTTCCCATGGTCTTCACTTTATAAGATGGATCCAAATAGGTAGTAATTCCCACAGAAGTATGTAGTAACACTTTCATCTGCACACTATTACTTACTAGTTCATTAATCAAGAGTTTTTTAGGTAATGGTAGTTACTAGATTGTTAATAAACTTTTTCAATAGTTCTCTGGGAAGCATTGAAAAATAGTAGTTATTGATTAGTTAATAGTGAACTGACCACTTTCATCTGTGTGCTATTACTTACGTACTATGTTTGTTAATCAGAGTTTCTTGTTAGTTAATAATGGTTACTAGATTGTTAATATTGTGTTACTTATTGGTTCTAGCGTAGTCATTCATTGACGAAAGGACACGTATTCTGAAAGTGTTACCTATATAATGTATGCTGGATGTGAGAAGAACTGGGAATGCCAGCCAGGAGCTAGACTGGATGTTATTTTGTTGCTCTGTGCCACAGGTTTGCTGTCGCTCAACGCTCCGCTGGATTTTGAGCTGTGCCGCGAGTATTACCTGTCAGTGGAAGGAGCAAGGGGCAAACCACTGCTCAGTGAAATTGCCACAGTTATCATTAATATCACAGACGTCAACGACAACCCGCCTGTCTTTAACAGCAGTAGCTACAGAACCGTGATTGCAGAGGACATTTCACCTGGGGACTTGGTTCTACAGGTATAACACTTTCCCTTAACCATCACTGAACATCCAATAAGCTTTTTCAAAAATAAGGCTAAAGCTGACTGCATTATTCATTGCAAATGATTTTGTTGTAATAAAAATCTCAATATATTAAGATACATTTGCTTGAGAAACAAAATTATATATAGTCAAATCTATATAAATCAGTCAAATCTAATTGTAAAATGCAATACAATCAAGAATCTGTTATTTGTTCATTCTTTTTAACCTTTTTTTTAACTGACAAAAGTACAAAGAAAAGTTTTCCAATGTTCCAATTTCATGTCACCTTTCCTTTTAATTACACTTTTTAATCATTTAGTAGTTGAGGATAGTGAGTAGTTGAGTAATTGTTGAAGTTTTGCTAGTGGAATATTTGCCCAATCTTGTCTGATACAAGACAGCCACTCCACAGTCTGTGGTCATCATTGCCTGATTCTCCTTTTCATGATGGGTCATACATTTTTCATAAGAGACATTTCTGGACTGCAGTAAAAGACAGGCACATCCCTTGTATGGTACAGAGTGTCTAGAAACCACTCAGTTGTAGCACGTGCAGAATGAGGCCTGGCAATGTCTTGCTTCCCAGGAAAGATGTCATTTTGATGGCAGTTTATGTCACTGTACAATCCAAATATGCCTTCATGTCAATGGTACCTTCACAATAATGCAAGTTACCCATTCCGTTTGCAATGATGCACCTCAATACCAGGACAGATGTTTGCTTTTGCACCTGTCGCTGGTGAAAGTCTGGTTGGTCCCTTCTCATCTTCCTTTCATTCACTGTGCATCTGTCTTAGGTAAGTGCAGTCGACCTTGATGGGCCTCCGAATAACTTCATCATATACTCCATTGTGAACGGTGATCCAAAGCAGCAGTTCAGCATCGACCTCGCACCGGACACGTAACGCTCCGCTCCATGCTGGATAGGGAAGAGGTGAGTCCCTGAATCGCAACCCAGAACACGTAGTTGCTTGTTTAATTATATCCTCTGATCACAGATTAACATTTAAATCATTACTGTGGATATTTGACTGTTCATATCTTCAGAATCCCACTGACACAGCCCTTTGCCTTTCAGATAACGCACTACTCATTAACTGTGCAAGCTGCCGATGAAGGCGATCCCCCTTTATCCTCTGCCGTCCAGGTGACAGTGACCGTATCTGACAGTCAACGACAACCCACCGACGTTCTCGCAGATTAATCACAGCCTCATTCTTCAGGTAAAAACACACACGTCATCCAAAACCTAACTTTTTCCTCCCTGCAAAGCTAGTCAATGACTTGACTTTCTTCAAACAGACAGTTTTAAGTCTTCGAAGACACCGTAATATCATAACAAACCATCTAGAACAAATTCAAATGCAGGGAATCAGAGCTAACCAAGCAAATAGTTCAACTCATTCTCATCCTTTAGCGCCATATAGAACGCTATATGACAAAACGGCGCTATACTATGCACATGGCACCGTTAAAGGGGGGGTTGACAGCTTTTTTTCTTTGCATGATTGTATTTATGGGATGCAATATAACATGTATTCATGGTTTTTCTTTTTTTAAAAGTCTTATTTTTCATAAACTTCACCTTGACTGTCAGCCGCGCTCTCCTCTGTCCCCTGAACGACCGGTTCACTTCCTGATTCTATGAAAACACTCCCTCAGAAACACGTAGTGGGCTCAGATTGGTTAGTTTGGCCCGGAGTGTTGCGATTGGCTAAACTGTCGCTCACGTTGTCCGGAAGATTAACGCCCATTGCCTTTACGGGCGAAACGAGCATGTCATGAGCTCTGGTCCAGATGTAAATATGTGTCGAATTGCAGTATTAGTTTCAGGCAGAATCAGACCGAGAAAGCCGCGATGAAGAGAGTCAAACAGAACCTCAACCACACACGGCTCTTACTAAACGTTTCTGAAAGATAATGGTCTAAAGCGCATCAGCGCAAGTGCACTGCAGGGTATGTGCGAATCCACTTTTGATAGTTTATCAAAAAATGGTCTAAAAAGGGTTGCACTATTCTGTTATTGAGTAATGGGTGTGTTTTGGACATAACATGCAATAAACCAATCAGAGTCTCCTCTCCCATTACATTTAAAAGCCAGTTTCGCTCGTGCCATAGCGGATTGCTTTTTACATGGCACAATTTGCAAGCAGAAAGACTAAAGTTGTGTCCAGAGAGGAAACGGATCTGCTCGTACACAAGGTTAAATCTCAAGCAGATCATCTACGGGACAAGCCGGATTAATTCCACCATATCTTTATGTACACAATCATATCTTTTGCATTGCAATCCTTTTATTTTTAATATTTGGCATGTTTGTGTGCTGCTGCCTGTGCGTGTAATAAGCAGAGTGGACGTGCTTTGTGCGCCGCGCCTATAGCCACGTATCTCTAGCAAAAACAGCAACGTGCCAACAATGCGCCTGAACACTCGTTTTCAGTCCAGCACGTCCCATGGGCGCACAAATGCATTTAAACAACATGACGAAGGACGTGAAAATGATAACCGTGTCAGGCTGAAACTAGCAAAAAACACTTGCATTTCCGCTCTAAGCTACACATGGGTATAGTGGAAGGCAAGAGTTCAGGCTAAAGAGCCAATCGGCCATGCATAATATAGCATTTTTTTCTGTTCAAGCATTCAGAACCGTCTGTTTACCCCTTCAGCCGGATCCATTGTGTCTAATTATAGGGCCAACTCTGCTGACTTGGAAATATTTCTCACACCCCATTTACCTCACCTAAGGTGTCTGTGTCTTTAGAGTGCAGCGGATATGCAGCACCAGTTGGTCAGAAACAATTAGGCTCTAGCTCTGTCAGCCAAGCATTCTGTTTCAATTACCTGTTCCAGTTGTGCCAGCTTGAATGAAGAACGAGGAGCACGTCAATCTGAATCGGTAGCACTTTGTTGACAAATGAAGACAGAGTGTTAAAAATCGCCATCTGTTCTAGCTGTTCTTTCATTTAGAAAGAATTGGGTTGTGTCTTGAAGCTTAGATTTGTTTGTTTTTTTTGCCATTAAAAAATTTGTCCTGTGACAGAAATACTGAAATACTGTGACGGATTTTGAAAAACAGAAAGAAACAAATAAACATCAGAGCAGACGGAGCAGATGCTTTTCTAATGATTCTGATGATTTCTGTTGCCAAACCAATAGAATACAATAAAATTGGTTTAAGAGCGAGAATCGTCCTGATCAAAATACATAATCTATTTATGTTATTTGTTTAAGAAAGGACAGCCACAACTTTCCTAAAAGTCAGATGCTATTTTCCCAAGCATGTACGGCTTGATTAATGGTGTTCTTCTGGATACAGGAAGGGGATTCTGTTGGCAGAGGGATTCTGCAGCTGCTGGTAACAGACAGAGATACGCCTCAGAACGGCCCTCCCTTCTCCTTCCATATTGTCTCAGGAAATGAGGACAGGAGTTTTCATATTGACCAAGGAGGACTGCTGTCTGTATCCTCCCCACTGAGGAGGAGAGGCAAGCCTCAGCATCTGCTAAAAATTCAGGTGAAAGATTTCATTCATTAACTTCAGTTACGAGTAATGACTCACGGTGTTCCGGACGCCTGAAAATTTCTACTCACTGTGTTTCGGACAGGTAGAAGGAGTCATTTCTTATATATAACACATACATTTTAACAACTATAAGCTGGGTTGGTTGAGAGTGAAAGAGGATAAAAAATTATAGAATTTGCGGGAAACGGTCTGAGCATCTGGGATACCGTGATGTCTGGAATAAACACGGTTACAACACATGCTTGTTATAAGTTTAAAGGAATTCAACCAAAAAATGAAAGACTGTCATCATTTACTCATCATTATGTTGTTCTACCAGTAACATTAGCAATATGTCAGCAAAATTTCGTGGACAAAAAAAAGTTGGTAACACTTTACAATATGGGTGTACTAATAAGCATTAATTCATTCTTAACTAATGCAAAGATAATACTGAATTAATGTGTAACTAATGATTATTTAAGCTATTCATTAATGATTAACACATTAGGAATTAATTAAAGAGTCTGTAAGGTTAATGTATTAGTTAATACATGAATTGTTATTAATTAAATATGTAATTGTGGATTAATTCCATAATAACTCATTTTTAACTAATAGTGTTAATTAATATGTTAATTACAGAATGAGCCAAAGTCTTGTATTTCAACTTCCAGATAATATGGCAGGTACACAAATATGCATTAATACATGATTAATTACTTCTTATAAGAATTATATAATAATATAATTATTTTAATATGCATTAATCATGTGCAAATTACTACAATTACTAAATTACTAGGTAATAATGATGTGCCTCAACAAGTAAAGTCATAACAATGATACCTTTGCAAATCATTAGCTAACGATTAATTAAAGCAGACAACTGGAAGTTGAAGTGCATAGCTTTGACTAATTGTGGTAATTAACACATGAATTTACACTATTAGTTAATAAAATGTTATTAAGGAATTAATACACAATGACACATTGAATTAATAGCAATTCATGTATTACTAAATCTATTAGACTCTTTATTAGTTGCTGATGCAGTAATCATTAATTAATGGTTTAGTTCTTCATTAGTTATACATTAACTCATGATTATCTGTGCATTAGTTAAGCATGAATTAATGCATATTAGTGCACTTTGTCAATAGCACAGCGATATATGCAGCACAGGTAAATTAAGCAGTTTTCTGTTTGTCAGCATGGTGAATTCAAGTGGCCAAGAGGAACTTTATTTTACAGTGTCCACATGTACTTTCCATAGTAATAACAGTAAATGATGCATAATTGCATGACATTAGTTAGAACTAACCCTCAACCAAATCCTAATCCTACCCTAACCCAATAGTAAGCACATAGTTAATTAATATTACTCAATACTTAGATGTATAATTACACTGTAACAAAGACATCTTAAAGTGCAACCCTATATTGTAAGGTTCCCATGGTACAATGTAATTATACATTTAAGGACGGATTAATAATAATTAACTACATGTACTTACTATACAGGTAGAATTAGGGAATGGTTTAGGGCTATATGCATGCAATTATGCATAATGTTATAATAATTACTATAGTAACTATGTGTGATGTGTAGAACAATGGCACTGTAAAATAAATATTACCAATATGCTTCCCATGTTGGTGAAAATTGAGGTAGCAAAAAACCGGATTCCAATTCAATTTTGAATTGGAATCCAAAATTTTGCTACCTCAATTTTCAAATTCAAAAGAATTGCATTGGAAATTTCAAAAGAATTGCATTGGAAGTTACAAAAGCATTCTTGATCAAATTCTACATGGTGCTCAACCCAGGCCCCCTGGGTTGTTATATGTTATATGGCTTGTAACAACATAAGAGTGAATAAACAATGAAAGAATCGTACATTCTTTGGTGAACCATCACTTTAAATGAAATATGACTTGTATGGTTCAGCACAAGCTGAGCATTGGTTGTAAACTTGATTGTTATCTATGGGCCAGAGATTGTTCCACACCGTCTTAAATTATTTAAAGCGACTCCTCAAAGGTCAGTGTGTTGTTCACACGTTGCAATATTTTTTTTCACACTTCACATAAATATCATCTCCACAGGTCACTGACAGCGGCCACCTCTCCGCTGTCCTCTATATGCGTGGTGAAGATCAACATCACAGAGCAGAGTCGATATCCACCCACTGTGTCTCCACTAGAGGTTTTCATCACCACAGCTGGTGGGACGTTCTCCAAACGTGTCATCGGCAAGCTGCACGCTGACGGACCAAGATCCCCAAGACATCCTGTCCTACAAACTGGTCTCTGATGCCTCGGACCAAGGCCTGTTCTCTGTGGACACAGTGGATGGAAAGATCGTGGTGGAAAAAGACCTGGAGCCAGGCCTGTACCCCTTGAACGTGAGCGTGTCTGATGGAACATTTAACATTTGGGCTGGAGTGAAGGTCCACGTTTGGGCTGGCGCTCAACATGCTCTGGATCAGGGCTTTCACGTTGCAGTTGGCTGGACTTTCGGCCGAAGAGTTTGTGTCTGATCACTGGAGAGGCCTCCAGCGCAGCCTTGGCTTGGAGTTAAACATACCCAGACAAGAGCTGCACATCGCCAGCTTGCAACAACAGCCGAACTCCGTCAACATGGAAGTACTGCTGGTCCGTCGAGCTCCAAATGGCTCCGTCCAGCCGGTGTCTGTTCAACGCCTGACTGGGGTCCTTTCAAATGTAGAAGATTCACTGGGTTTGAATGTCTTGAGACTGAAGCATGGTGACTGTGTGGGCGCTGGTTGCCCGCTTCCGGGTTGCAGGAACACAGTTGTGATGAGGCAGGGAGAATGAGTACCTACGCCACTGCACGGGCCAACTTCATCACCCCGCAGCACAGCTGGGAGACTGTGTGCTCCTGCAATGGTAGGCAGACCACCTCCTATTCTGCATTCCACTGAGGATTAACCCAGAGGCCTTGGATGTTATCAAGTTTCTCACTTAGTTGCATCTGTGTTTTTACTGCTCTGGGTCTACCTTAAAGGGACCTTAAATGAAATGCCCTTTCATGTCATTCCAAAATCCTAGGATTTTCATGGTCCAGGGAACACACACACAAAACATTTAGCAGATATTTCAAGCTACGCCATTTCATACAACAAAAACATATCATGACCAGGGGCTGTCAAGCTCCAATAATGGAAAAAAAAGCAGTAGTCTATGTCGTGGTATGTGGTTCTCAATAGCCCCTTTTCCACCAAAGCATTTTGAGAGCCGGTGCCTGCGTGCGAACCAGTTCTTTGTGTTTCAACAGCCAAAGAACCGGTTCTCGGCCAGGAGAACTGGTTCCAAAGCGGTACCAACTCTTTGCTGGACTAGAACCGTTCTTTTACCACGTCATGCTTACGTCGGGGGCTGAGGCGGGTTTAGATGTGTTCTAAACATCTTTTCTGACCATAATAAAGGATCGCAAAGCCAAGAGAAACATTTGCAGAAACACGACGGAGTCCGCCTTTGTAATTGTTATGCTTGAAGTTAACGCAAGCGTTTCTATTTTTTTCCTCCAATTTTTTTTTATTGAAGACATTATAGACACAAGACAGGGGTACATAACTTATCAGAAAAGATTACATATCAAACGAAAATATTAAAAGACTTACACATTTCGATTGTTTTTAAAGCCTTCTTGATACACGAGTTAGAGATAATCCCAAAGTAATGTTGTACTTGCAAGCATTTCTAGCCAAAGACGTATGGCGACGTATACAGTGATGTAAATCAGAGGGCCAGGGCCCAATTTCAGGATTACTTGAATGATAAACTATTTAAAATAAGTCAAAACACACTTTAAATTTAAATCATTAACTGTTTTTGTCTTTGAAAAACTGTGATCCCTGTGTCTTAGAAACATGAAAGATTATATAATGTATTTAATTTTTTCCCAGTTATGCCATGGTCTAAAACATTTTATCTGGTAGAAATTGTGAGTAAGACTTTTTCCAGAATCCTTATACAGTAAATGATGAATGACTGGAAAAGCTCATGGGGCATTTGAATTTTTGTGGATTTTTTGAATTTTTGTGGAAAATGGGATACTTTGGAGTCAAAAGGGTGGTTGAGAACCAATAGGTCTATGTGATTTTATTATCATCCAAGGTTTCTGAAGCTATATGGAAATTTTGCGCATGCTCATTTTTGTGTAACATGAGACATACAATAACCAATTGACATCAAGTGTGATGAGCATATTATAGTTAAATGTATGAGAATGTTAAAGAACTATGCCAAAGGGTCTATTGATTACACAAACACTAGGAGCAAACACATTAAATTTACAGTACTTTTGTATTTATATTGATACTTTTATTTTAGATTTATTCTTTTAGATCTTGACTGCTCCTGGGCACTATGTGCTTTCATTGATCAGTGTTTCATGTGCACTTCCATTCAAAGGTTTGGTATCAGTAAGATTTTTTCTTATAATTTCTTATGCTGACATTTATTTGATCAAAACCAGCAATACTGAAATACTATTACAATTTCAAATAACTGTTTTCTATTTTTGATATATTTTAAAATGTCATTAATTCATGTGATGAGTAATGATCCTTCAGAAATCATTCTAAAATGCACAATTTATGCTTAAGAAACCTCCGCTTAAGAAACCTTATTTAAAAAAGCTGAAAATTGCTTAAATTGTTTTGATGAGTTAAAGCAATGTAAAAACCCATGAACTTATTGATCGATAGTGTTGCTGAATACAGGTATTGATGTCCTTAAAAAACACCTTAACCCAAACTTTTCAATGTGTCTGTAAACAGTATTTATTTAAAATGGAAGTAAAAAGATGCTTTCATTTATTTAGTGAGAGACTGATAACTTGATGCCAGTTATTAGTTTCAACAGGAAATGGACCACTGCAGCACATTTTGCCAAATATACTTAATATTCATGCTTTCTGCATTGCAGAATCGGCTGTGAGGTTTGACGGCAAGGGTTATCTGAAAATACCTCTATCAAATAGAAGAGGGCAACGAGAACTTCGGTCTGTCTCTTCGACTCAAGACATCTGCTACAGAGGGCACAGTGATGACCACCAACGCCTCTGACTGGGGAACATTAGAGGTACAGGGAACATTTCTCAAATAATCTGACAAAAGAATCTTTAACTTATTCTTTACCATTTTCTTGCACAAAAGGCTTATTTTGAGCGCACTGGTATGTTAAAGCATGTATAAATCTCAAATGCAAAGAAAACCCAGCCATCCGGATAACAATAGAACGATCACAGGAAACTTGACTCCACCCCATGAATTACAACATCCAAACGTGTGCAACAGAAGCTTGTTTATTCTCATGAACTTGCGCATTAAACATGTTAATATTTAAGAGTGCATTTCTAAAGGGAAGTAAAAACTTGTGATGTGGATTTCATCCCACCCTTTGAGCACATCAGTGATAAATCAACCTGTGTTTCTGAAATGAGTGTTGTGATGAATTCATGGCTGACTGCTCTCAGAGGCACAGTGAGGGATCTTTGAGTAATTGTTTATTTAAACCTCTTAAGCTTCAGCTACAGGAAGGGACAACACAAAAAACAAAAAAATCTATGTATTGTGAGAAATATAAAGAATGCGGAAAACATGAATTAAAACAGCGGCCTCTGTTTCAAAATCACATGACGTATCTCTCAGAGGACGCCTCATTTATGCAGAATAGTTGAATATTCAATTTAAGTGGCTAGCAACATCAAAAGTACACTCTCTTTTTTTTTCAAAGCTTTACCTCTGGGTTTTGGAACTTGGCAAGACGGACTATTTCATTGTTGCAGAGGGGCTTCAAAAGGAATTGTTAAACATGGTCATCCAAGAAATCTTTAGGGCATACATCTTTGCATGCTGCATAGCCATGCATGACATAATGTATGTGTCCCTTGGAGAATCAACATTCCGGTGCATATCAGCAAATTCATATCACTTGAACTTCACATCTTATCAATCGTTTCATTTCAGAGGAGCGACAGCTCATGTTTTTGAAACTTGCAAAATTCAAATTCAAACCTACTACTCAGCTAACATTTTTTTAAGCTTTCTTACCATTTAAGTGATTACTTTCAAATGGAAATTCAGCCTTGAGCAAAGCCACCTCTGACAAGAGAAAGGGAATAAAAGATGATCAGTTAAGCAGCGGTAGCATTTATGAATACCGACAGCTCTGATCTAACATTATTAAGAGAAACGAAGATATGTTGCGGGATAGATACGGTGGAACTGATACCCTTTAATGCTGTGAGGAGTCCGAGCATGGAGGCATTTATCGCAATAATTAGGTTTTTCTTTTAACTGGACTCGCATCAGGAGGTCAGTTACGAAACCTACCTAGACAGCACTGAAAGCATTGAATCTGGGAAACGATGCCAAGACTCTTCCAAACAGTTGGGAGCAAAATTATGCTTCTAAGATCTGTCATGTTTGCCAAATTCTAAAGCAGCGTTTTATCAAAGACGAGAGATATAAAGTTGCACTGATGAGCCAAAACATTGACCAGATACGGGTGAAGCGGATATCATTGAACATCTCCTGAACGAGGCCACATATTTAGGTCAGAGTAGATTAGATGGTAAAGCAAACAATCAGTTCTTGTTATCAACATGTGGAATGCAGGAGAAATGGGCAGCATTAAAGATCTAAAAGACTTGGACAGGGGCTAAATTGTTATGGCAAGGTAACTAGGTCAGAGTATCTCTGAAATGGCAAGGCTTGTGGGTCGGTTGCTCTCGGTCAGCGGTGGTGAGAATGTACCAACAGTTGTTCAAGGAAGGACAAACCACAACCTGATGCCTGAGGCTCATCAGATGCACAAGGGCATTGAAAGCTATCCCATCTGGTCCAAACCAACAGAAGGTCTACTGTGGCACAAGTCAGACGGTTATAGGAGAAATGTGTGTATAGGAGAACAGTGCGTCAAAACATTTAACAATCTTACTGACTCCAAACTAGTGCATATACTTTACTAAGGTTTGCGCTAAACCTCCCAAAAACAAGCACGTCTTAAACCAGACGCTATCTGGTAGATTGCATTAGTCATGCAAACAATATGGAAATGATCTGGCTGTGTCTGTATTTCTTTAACTTGCATGTTGTCAATAGTTCCACTCCCATCAGAGCTTTTTCAGAATTACTCCAATTTGCCCTGTTTGGGAATATTCCAGAGAATTGTGCCATTTAATACTGTGTACTACAATACTGTGTTAAATAATAGTTAGTTGGACTATATCAGCTGAATTTCATGATCTTCTCAGGTGAGAAGAGAATATAATTTCCTTTTAAGGATACTTTACACTTCCCAGGTGGGAAGAGAATATGAATGTTTAGTAGATATCTGTTGTTTTGTAGCCGATTTACAAGCACAGATCATGATATATATATATATGAATATACATGAATTTGCATCATCTGTGTTTGTGTGTGTGTGTGTGTTTGCTTGGCCATCATCAAGTGGTGTTTCCTGGACGTGCTGTGATGATGATAGCTCAGTTCATAATGACAAAACATACAGATCGCTTTGGTCTTGTCAATGGGACAATTTGGCAACTTTTTAAAAGTAAACTTTACATTCAGAATCTCATTGGCATCCATTTCGGCGCTCTCGCGCTCGTCATCCACTCAAAGCATGACGTTACTATTTGGCCGGCTCGCAAGCTGAAACGAGTGTGTGCGGCACAAAACGTCCTCGCGCTGCGCTCTGAAACACATTCATGTCAATGGCTTGCGCCGCGCGAGGACGTTTCGTTGCTTCTTCCGACCAAAGCGCAAGCGGATCTCAGCTAGACCGGAAACAAAACAACAGGCACGCCGCACACACTCGTTTCGGCTTGCGAGCCGGCTTTGAGTGGATAACGAGCGCGAGACGCTGAAGTGGATCAGGACGCATGCAGCGTCCTGTTGCAAAAGTATGTGAAAAAACTACAAAGTTTGCTATGACAAAAAGACCGTTAATCGCGCGATAAAAAAATTAACGCCGTTAAAATGGGTTTGCGTTAACGCCGTTAATAACGCGTTTAACTGACAGCCCTAATATATATATATATATATATATGAAGAGTACTCGGCCTATAATATCGGCCTGCCCATATATCGTTTTGGCGGCTCTAATATACATATATATATATATATATATATATATATATATATATATATATGAAGAGTTCAGATGCAAAAGCCTCTAAATGCCATTTGAAATTTTCTTCTAAAATGATAAGTTTTATCAAGCTTGTATATTTAAGTTCAGTAATTTCACTTAAATGGCAATGAAAATGGTCATTTTAGAAGAAAATTTCAAATGGCATTTGGAGGCTTTTGCATCTGAACTCTTCATATATATTAGAGCCAGAACGATATATCGCAGGCCGATATTATCGGCCAATATTAGGCATTTTCCAAACTATCGGTATTTCTATAGCACGTGACAGTTATAGCAATGAGACGTATCACTCTCTCTCCTTGGCCTGTTACATTGAAAAATGTATATTTTACAATTTGTAGTATGATGTTATCCATTGCTAAATTATGGCTCATCATAGACTAGCTAACCACAAAGCTAGCTAATGCCACGATCATCAGTGGAAGACTGCTAACGTTAAGTTAACATTAATGAGCTTTGGTTTAAGTTTCTTTTTAAAATGCATTATCATATTATTTTTGTTAAAACTCATACATAGCTACAAATAACTAATGTTAGTGAAATCTGTTAATGTTTTGTTGCACGTTTCTGAAAAAAAATAATAATAAAATAAAAAAATCGTATATACACACACACACATATATATACACATGTAACCCCTTGTTGACACCAGTAGAGCTGATCAGTCAAGACCTAAGGTGTACCCTGCTATCACACCGGGCTGTACTATATTAAAAGTGTGTTAAACAGGACCCTGGGTTCTTACCTGTTGATGGTGAGCTGGCTAAATATTCCCTGTTTACTAATATGAGTCACAGCAACTTCAGATAGGTTAAGTAGACATGGATAACAGATAAACAATGCGTGTAAGAATATTAATAGCACGGTGCCTCCACTGTGGAACTACTAAGCTCACTTAAAGGGATGTACTTGAGTTCCCCAGACTAATGGTAAATATCTCAGTCAAATATGAACAACAACAATATATTTAGTATGAAAAAGGAAAAAAACATTCCTTATACTCTGAAAACCAATGGTTTCCTTTCAAAACACCAATTATTTTGTATCAAACCCAAATCCACAAAGTTAAGTTTAAAGTGTAAACCTTACAATGAACACTTAATTAACTACCAAATAGCCAAACATGCTTTATCAAACCACTCTGGTACTCTTTAAATAACACTCCCCTGTTTTGTTTCTCTTAGGGTGAAAAAACCTTTACAGGTATCAGTACCAAAAATATCACTTCAGTACTATACAGTCCAAAATTCACACATCTGTACCATCACAGTTCGGCTTTAAAATGTTCAAATTGTTACCAAGCGCTTGGATTTGTAAACGTTGGGGCCCATACGGTGGTGCACATATGAAAAGAAAAAATCATTCAACTCCCTGGTAGTACAGTTCAACGTTCAGAAAAGTCTCCGGTTACTCACGCGACTCCGTCAGTCCGACAGTACAAAGAATCCGCTGGTAGACGATGCAGCAGAATGGCGAGGTACAGTTGGTAGATGTCCGCGCGGCTGACTCCCGTGGGCGAGGTCCCTCTTCACTGCAGTGCTACTTAGCCGGCTAGTTCCCACTTGTTACTTTAACTCTGGCTCTCGAATAAAAACGGCGCTCGCTGTCTAAGCTGGGTGTCACTCATAGCAGTCCAAGCCAATGTCCCTCTAGTTTAAAGTCCGACAGAGTACTTTTCTCTTGTTACTGCAAACAGTAGCGAAGGACCGACAGAGCTGACGTTACACTTATCACTTTCACTGGAAAACAACAAACGCTACTATACATTACTGCTACTATACATTAACTGCGAGATAATATTTGTGCCTGTACGTGTGTACTTAAGTCTACAAATTTTAATCCTCTACGAATTCAACTGAAAGTGTTACCACCCATCGACACACAGCCGCTTCTCTCTCGCACGTGCGTTTGTTTTGCCGTGCCTCTCACCAGTGTTGCCAGATTTCACGTGACAAATAAGCAACAAGGCCGGTGAAAATAAGCCCAAAACAAGCGACTTTTTCTCATAGACAGTAAAAGAGCTTTTTCTTTGGAGCCCCTCTAGATTCCGGGACGAAAAAAATAAAAGAAAATAAAACGGTGTGCACGGTTTTACAGTCTGTGGGGACGGATCGGATAGATTTAAACTGTGAATGTCAATTTACATCCACATGGACAGATTGGTAAACTGTGCCAATATTAACTGTGCACAGTTTTGTAAAACTGTGCACACGTACAGTTTATTTTTCTTCTACAATGAAGCTTGGCTGTCCAGTGTTGGTACTGCGCCCAAATAAAATCTGACTAGCTCATTTTTGAGAAATCAACCTAAAATTTAGAACACAACTTCTTCAGATTTTTGGCTTACATTTTCTTGCAGTTCTAGAGTAAAATATATTTTGTAATATATATATATTATATAAAATAGAAATAATGTTTTACATTGTTCATTTTCATAAACTCAAACGTATAACTTTTTCTGTTTCACTTTCATAATTTCATACTTCACTTAATACTTCACAATAATTTGGCAAATGTCTTCTTCAAAACAAGACCAAATATTCCAAAGCATTCTTGAATTATAACCATTTGAATAGTGCTTTTCATGTCTATGCGAAAAATGGGGTGACAGATAAAGGGTTAAACGATATTAAATTATAATATCTATATCTAAAGTATATGTAACATATAATTAATATATAAAACTCTCCTACAGTCCAGTCACTATCAGTCGCGATGGTCCAGACTCGCACGTTTTTTATTTTTTATTTTAACGTCACTCACTGACCTAACCAGAAAAAAAAAAAAGATTGCCTTTCTCTGCCTCTGATTGGCTAGTACTCGTTTCCATCTGGGTCAGAGCCAATTAGAAGCAGGGTGTGGGTGGGAAAAACTCTTTGAATGGGGAAAGGGAGAGAGAGGGAACAGGAAAGACAAACTAAATATCCGAGCTGGGAACAAGCCCAAATAAGCAACTACACTTTAGAAACAAGCCCAAAAAACCGCGACCCGCGACTACCTATATTTGCAAGCGACTTTACAGAAAAACAAGCCCAAAGTCGCTTACAATAAGTGGACTTGGCAACACTGCCTCTCACGTTGCTTCTCTTCCGACTCCCGCCCCTTCAAGTGATCTCTAATTGGCTCAGTTTACATCAATTAAACACAAACTACTACTTCTTCTTCTTCTTCTTCTTCTTCTTCTTCTTCCTGTTTAATGGCGATTAACTCCTAAGGAGCATTATCACCACCTACTGTGCTGCTGGATGGCAAATTAACCTTGGGGGATGAGTCTGGATTAAAAAAAAAAACCTTTCTACCTATATCATCCCACAAACATCAACATTAATTATCATAAAACACAAACTAAAATCACATTGGCCAAGTTATCAAAACACAGGTATTCACAAAAAGCAAAGCATCACGGAAGGTGTAGTTTTTTCAGTAAGATACCACAAGCCAAGAAATGGTCTTTTTATTTAACCATATTTAGTAGGCCCCTACATACATATATTTCCTGTCAAACCATCTCATTCTCATCCTAGGGCGTCATATAGTGACGCTTTTGACAATGCGTATAGCAGCAATATAACATGCTTCGGTTATGGGTAGGTTTAGGTCTGGGGTAGGGTTAGGGTTAGACCACTAGGAGGCGCCGTCTGGCCAATATATATCTGCATCTCATATTGACGCTAAAGGGTACCATGTGCGTTGGATACATACGCATTGTCAAAAGCGTCAGTATATGACGCCTTGGGATGAGAACGGGCTGGTAATACTCAGCATTGCCCTCAAGGAACCAAAACTCATTTCACCCTCGATGAGTCCTCCTGGGAAAAGTTCTTCTTCTTTTTGTGATTATCTCACCAGTATCACTGCACACTCAGCTCAACCCAGTACAGCAAAGTCAAACTGCATCTCTGTCCAGTGAAAGCAAATGAGCAAAACCTTTGGGCTGACTGGTATCAGATCAGAGCAAAAGGCTCTGCGCTCACTTCTTACATCACAAAACTCTCTGAAGATTCTGCCGCAGCAATTAAGAGGCTGGTGTGAAGGAGATGATGCTTAATAATGCATACTCTTAGCATCAGTGTAATACTTTCAAATGTGTAGTGCACACACAAGCTATGTTTTTTTAATGCACAGAACAGGAAAGTAATACATGCATATATGAGTGATCTATTATTTGTGGGAGGAATGCTGAGGATGCATAATGTCAGTGTGTTTTCGATTGCTCCTGATTGGACTGTTGCTTTGCATCACAAAGTCGTCGATGCGATTTAACAAGAACTAACTGTTCTCCATCGAGCTCTGTCTTTCACAACTACCTTCAATGCTCAAAGGGCTTCTTATCTCCCACAGAGCAAGCGCTGAGAGCACACGCTTCCAACTGAGCCAAAACACAAACTATGTAACCTACCTCAGCAAGAGCCTTAACATAGTCCATAAATATGTAACTTTCTTTAAGTCACAGGCATCAGGCTAAAGCTAAAGTGTGAATTGTGTACTGTTTAGGTGATGAAATATTTTCTTTCATGCCAGAAGGAAAGTTTTTTGGGGGTCAATGACCTGACAATGACTACGTTTACATGCAGCCAATTTTCGGGTTATGGTCAGTATTCGAGTTTCTGAAACATTAGGAATAACCAGTTTACATGCGTGAGCAGAGAGAGTTTCTCCTGTATACATGGAATTGCAATATCCCAATGTAAACGGCGACGCGCAGTTAGCGTCTAGCCGTACAGACAACCTTGAAGGCCAATTTATGCGTTGAGGGTACGCCTAGTGTATGGCGTAGGGTACGCACGTAGGCGACACCGTCGTGAGAATTTATACTTCTGCGTTCAGATCTTGGTTGCTCTGCAGTACTGCCGAAATGCTACGGAGGGTTTTAATGTTCCACTGTGTTTAGATTCCTCGCAGCTAGGTTACTACAAGCAATGGTGACTGAAAGAGAATGGATCATGTTGGAGTTTGTCTGAGGTGGAAAAACAGTTAATTTTTGTGAAATTACTAAAACTAAAAGGCAGAAACGGGAGAAGACGTCTGAGGAGATGGTACAGTACATGCAGAAATGCGTAGGAGAAAATGCGATGCAACATACCAAGCCGATCAAACTCAGATCTTGCGGTCTGCGTCGTCACAACGTGTAGTTAAATTTTTGTGTTTTTTTTGTTATTTTTGTTACATTTTTGGCGTCAGACTACAGCGAAGGCGCTTTGATGCTGGTAACGTTACTGACCTCGCTCCAAAAGTATGCTGTGTCTCGCCTGGTTTCGCCATGTTTACTTCCAGTATACTGCACGTGGATTTTTGTATGCGCCGAGAAGTTTCTCTACTTTCTCTCAAAATTGCTTGCGAATAGAACATGCGCAGAACACAAATCACTGGGGATATGCCGATACGCATTTACATGACCAAAAATTCAGGTTAGAAAAGGGGTACCCCAGGCATAATATCCCGGTTTGTAAAATCCGGGATATGAGCATATTCGGGTTTTTGTCGGTGTTTACATGGCCGTTCGCGACCGGGTTATTGCTAATATTCCGGTTTTGAACGGGTTATTGGCTGCATGTAAACGTATTGACATTTTTTCTTTAATTATAATTACTATTAATAATAATTTAATAATAATTACTATTCAAAATTACATTCAATATGCAATTCATAGTTAGTGACTTGTATGTATGTATGTGAAAAGTTTAAAACTTTAAGCTTTAGAAGAAAAGTGGGTTACTTTATTTCCATACAGTAGTCCATTTAAGAAGACATTCTACAAACTATAAATAACTTGGCAACTACAAACATATCAACTAACTCTCATTAACCCTTAACTACATGTCAACTAACTCTCATTAGATTATTAGTAAATTCTTAGGTTAGGGCAAATGGATTAGTAGAATAGGTTGGCGTACTTGCAAAGTTGCTTAGTCAGTATAGTGTTTGTTGAAGGAGCATCACAATAAAGTTAGCAGATATTAAGCAGACAGTCTACTAATACTCTAATGACTGCTAGTTCACATGTAGTTGCAAAGCTTACTTGTACTAGTAGGTAAAATGTTTAAGGAAGACTCTAGAAATAAAGGGTTACAGAAAAGTGCTACACTCTCTCCAAACACACTCAACTTCATTTCTGACTTTATCATACAAAGTCAACTCTATTTTTGTAGAATAATTTTTGCACTTCAACCAACTATCCAACCATTCAACCAACATGCAGAAATATTGCCAAAACTTGCCATATGAATTTTACAGTTTTTTCACTGATTGCTACGACAGATTTTTTAATACTTTTAACAATTTTACAAAACTCTTAACACAGTTAGCACTACATCGCTCTGTGTAAGCTATACTA
>JAQIUQ010006623.1:0-188110 GCA_030378365.1 Hybognathus amarus
AATGTACTTGGTTCAGTTCATATTGCTCTATCTGCAGCTCTGAGAATATCTAAATATCTCAGCTCTGGAAGGGTCTAGAGCCTCCATTTTTGCACTCAGATCTGAGTCACATGGCCCTCTATCAGAATCCAGAGTTTCAAGAAATCAAAATTTTGACCCAAAAAAAAACGAGCAGTGGTACCCCTTACGTTTTTTTTTCGGGTCAGAATTTTGATTTTCTTGAAACTCTGGATTCTGATAGAGGGCCATGTGAGCTTAGATCTGAGTGCAAAAATGGAGGCTCTAGACCCTTCCAGAGCTGAGATATTGAGAATTCACGTAGCATTTATGCCATTGTAAATATCTCAATATCTCAGCTCTGTATGCCATTATAAATATCTAAATATCTCAGCTCTGGAAGGGTCTAGAGCCTCCATTTTTGCACTCAGATCTAAGTCCCATGGCCCTCTATCAGAATCCAGAGTTTCAAGAAAATCAAAATTTTGACCCAAAAAAAAAACGTAAGGGGTACCACTTTCGATTTTTTTTCGGGTCAAAATTTTGATTTTCTTGAAACTCTGGATTCTGATAGAGGGCCATGGGACTTAGATCTAAGTGCAAAAATGAAGGCTCTAGACCCTTCCAGAGCTGAGATATTGAGATTTCACAGTAGCATTTATGCCATTGTCAATATCTCAATATCTCAGCTCTGTATGCCATTATAAATATCTAAATATCTCAGCTCTGGAAGGGTCTAGAGCCTCCATTTTTGCACTCAGATCTAAGTCCCATGGCCCTCTATCAGAATCCAGAGTTTCAAGAAAATCAAAATTTTGACCCAAAAAAAAACGTCAGGGGTACCACTGTCGTTTTTTCGGGTTAAAATTTTGATTTTCTTGAAACTCTGGATTCTGATAGAGGGCCATGGGACTTAGATCTGAGTGCAAAAATGGAGGCTCTAGACCCTTCCAGAGCTGAGATATTGAGATTTCACGTAGCATTTATGCCATTGTAAATATCTCAATATCTCAGCTCTGTATGCCATTATAAATATCTAAATATCTCAGCTCTGGAAGGGTCTAGAGCCTCCATTTTGCACTCAGATCTAAGTCCCATGGCCCTCTATCAGAATCCAGAGTTTCAAGAAAATCAAAATTTTGACCCGAAAAAAAAACGTACAGGGGTACCACTGTACGTTTTTTTTTCGGGTCAGAAATTTTGATTTTCTTGAAACTCTGGATTCTGATAGAGGGCCATGTGACTTAGATCTGAGTGCAAAAATGGAGGCTCTAGACCCTTCCAGAGCTGAGATATTGAGATTTCACGTAGCATTTATGCCATTGTAAATATCTCAATATCTCAGCTCTGTATGCCATTATAAATATCTAAATATCTCAGCTCTGGAAGGGTCTAGAGCCTCCATTTTTGCACTCAGATCTAAGTCCCATGGCCCTCTATCAGAATCCAGAGTTTCAAGAAAATCAAAATTTTGACCCGAAAAAAAAACGTAAGGGGTACCACTGTACGTTTTTTTTCGGGTCAAAATTTTGATTTTCTTGAAACTCTGGATTCTGATAGAGGGCCATGTGACTTAGATCTGAGTGCAAAAATGGAGGCTCTAGACCCTTCCAGAGCTGAGATATTGAGATTTCACGTAGCATTTATGCCATTGTAAATATCTCAATATCTCAGCTCTGTATGCCATTATAAATATCTAAATATCTCAGCTCTGGAAGGGTCTAGAGCCTCCATTTTTGCACTCAGATCTAAGTCCCATGGCCCTCTATCAGAATCCAGAGTTTCAAGAAAATCAAAATTTTGACCCGAAAAAAAACGTACAGTGGTACCACTTCGTTTTTTTTTCGGGTCGAAATTTTGATTTTCTTGAAACTCTGGATTCTGATAGAGGGCCATGTGACTTAGATCTGAGTGCAAAAATGGAGGCTCTAGACCCTTCCAGAGCTGAGATATTGAGATTTCACGTAGCATTTATGCCATTGTAAATATCTCAATATCTCAGCTCTGTATGCCATTATAAATATCTAAATATCTCAGCTCTGGAAGGGTCTAGAGCCTCCATTTTTGCACTCAGATCTAAGTCCCATGGCCCTCTATCAGAATCCAGAGTTTCAAGAAAATCAAAATTTTGAGCCCAAAAAAAAACGTAAGGGGTACCACTGTCGTTTTTTTTTAGGGTCAAAGTTTGATTTTCTTGAAACTCTGGATTCTGATAGAGGGCCATGTGACTTAGATCTGAGTGCAAAAATGGAGGCTCTAGACCCTTCCAGAGCTGAGATATTGAGATTTCACGTAGCATTTATGCCATTGTAAATATCTCAATATCTCAGCTCTGTATGCCATTATAAATATCTAAATATCTCAGCTCTGGAAGGGTCTAGAGCCTCCATTTTTGCACTCAGATCTAAGTCCCATGGCCCTCTATCAGAATCCAGAGTTTCAAGAAAATCAAAATTTTGACCCAAAAAAAAAACGACAGTGGTACCCCTTACGTTTTTTTTTCGAGGTCAAAATTTTGATTTTCTTGAAACTCTGGATTCTGATAGAGGGCCATGTGACTTAGATCTGAGTGCAAAAATGGAGGCTCTAGACCCTTCCAGAGCTGAGATATTGAGATTTCACGTAGCATTTATGCCATTGTAAATATCTCAATATCTCAGCTCTGTATGCCATTATAAATATCTAAATATCTCAGCTCTGGAAGGGTCTAGAGCCTCCATTTTTGCACTCAGATCTAAGTCCCATGGCCCTCTATCAGAATCCAGAGTTTCAAGAAAATCAAAATTTTGACCCAAAAAAAAAACGACAGTGGTACCACTGTCGTTTTTTTTTCGGGTCAAAATTTTGATTTTCTTGAAACTCTGGATTACTGATAGAGGGCCATGTGACTTAGATCTGAGTGCAAAAATGGAGGCTCTAGACCCTTCCAGAGCTGAGATATTGAGATTTCACGTAGCATTTATGCCATTGTAAATATCTCAATATCTCAGCTCTGTATGCCATTATAAATATCAAATATCTCAGCTCTGGAAGGGTCTAGAGCCTCCATTTTTGCACTCAGATCTAAGTCCCATGGCCCTCTATCAGAATCCAGAGTTTCAAGAAAATCAAAATTTTGACCCAAAAAAAAACGACAGTGGTACCCCTTACGTTTTTTTTCGGGTGCAAAATTTTGATTTTCTTGAAACTCTGGATTCTGATAGAGGGCCATGGGACTTAGATCTGAGTGCAAAAATGGAGGCTCTAGACCCTTCCAGAGCTGAGATATTGAGATTTCACGTAGCATTTATGCCAGTTGTAAATATCTGAATATCTCAGCTCTGTATGCCATTATAAATATCTAAATATCTCAGCTCTGGAAGGGTCTAGAGCCTCCATTTTTGCACTCAGATCTAAGTCCCATGGCCCTCTATCAGAATCCAGAGTTTCAAGAAAATCAAAATTTTGACCCAAAAAAAAAACGTAAGGGGTACCACTGTCGTTTTTTTTCGGGGTCAGAAGTTTTGATTTTCTTGAAACTCTGGATTCTGATAGAGGGCCATGTGACTTAGATCTGAGTGCAAAAATGGAGGCTCTAGACCCTTCCAGAGCTGAGATATTGAGATTTCACGTAGCATTTATGCCATTGTAAATATCTCAATATCTCAGCTCTGTATGCCATTATAAATATCTAAATATCTCAGCTCTGGAAGGGTCTAGAGCCTCCATTTTTGCACTCAGATCTAAGTCCCATGGCCCTCTATCAGAATCCAGAGTTTCAAGAAAATCAAAATTTTGACCCAAAAAAAAACGTACAGTGGTACCACTGTCGTTTTTTTTTTCGGGTCAAAATTTTGATTTTCTTGAAACTCTGGATTCTGATAGAGGGCCATGGGACTTAGATCTGAGTGCAAAAATGGAGGCTCTAGACCCTTCCAGAGCTGAGATATTGAGATATTCACGTAGCATTTATGCCATTGTAAATATCTCAGATATTTCAAGCTCATGTATGCCATTATGAAATCTCTAAATATCTCAGCTCTGGAAGGGTCTAGAGCCTCCATTTTTGCACTCAGATCTAAGTCCCATGGCCCTCTATAGGAATCCAGAGTTTCAAGAAAATCAAAATTTTGACCCAAAAAAAAAACGACAGTGGTACCCCTTACGTTTTTTTTCGGGTCGAAATTTTGATTTTCTTGAAACTCTGGATTCTGATAGAGGGCCATGGGACTTAGATCTGAGTGCAAAAATGGAGGCTCTAGACCCTTCCAGAGCTGAGATATTGAGATATTTATAATGGCATACATGAGCTGAGATATTGAGATATTTACAGCTGGCATAAATGCTACTATGAATATCTCAATATCTCAGCTCTGGAAGGGTCTAGAGCCTCCATTTTTGCACTCAGATATAAGTCACATGGCCCTCTATCAGAATCCAGAGTTTCAAGAAAATCAAAATTTTGACCCGAAAAAAAAAACGTAAGTGGTACCACTGTCGTTTTTTTTCGAGGTCAAAATTTTGATTTTCTTGAAACCTGGATTCTGATAGAGGGCCATGTGACTTAGATCTGAGTGCAAAAATGGAGGCTCTAGACCCTTCCAGAGCTGAGATATTGAGATTTCACGTAGCATTTATGCCATTGTAAATATCTCAATATCTCAGCTCTGTATGCCATTATAAATATCTAAATATCTCAGCTCTGGAAGGGTCTAGAGCCTCCATTTTTGCACTCAGATCTAAGTCCCATGGCCCTCTATCAGAATCCAGAGTTTCAAGAAAATCAAAATTTTGACCCAAAAAAAAAACGTAAGGGGTACCACTGTCGTTTTTTTTCGGGTCAGAAGTTTGATTTTCTTGAAACTCTGGATTCTGATAGAGGGCCATGTGACTTAGATCTGAGTGCAAAAATGGAGGCTCTAGACCCTTCCAGAGCTGAGATATTGAGATTTCACGTAGCATTTATGCCATTGTAAATATCTCAATATCTCAGCTCTGTATGCCATTATAAATATCTAAATATCTCAGCTCTGGAAGGGTCTAGAGCCTCCATTTTTGCACTCAGATCTAAGTCCCATGGCCCTCTATCAGAATCCAGAGTTTCAAGAAAATCAAAATTTTGACCCGAAAAAAAACGACAGTGGTACCCCTGTACGTTTTTTTTCGGGTGGAAATTTTTGATTTTCTTGAAACTCTGGATTCTGATAGAGGGCCATGTGACTTAGATCTGAGTGCAAAAATGGAGGCTCTGACCCTTCCAGAGCTGAGATATTGAGATTTCACGTAGCATTTATGCCATTGTAAATATCTCAATATCTCAGCTCTGTATGCCATTATAAATATCTAAATATCTCAGCTCTGGAAGGTCTCAGAGCCTCCATTTTGCACTCAGATCTAAGTCCCATGGCCCTCTATCAGAATCCAGAGTTTCAAGAAAATCAAAATTTTTGACAAAAAAAAAAAAAAACGTAAGGGGTACCACTGTCGTTTTTTTTTTTTTTTTTTTTTTTAAGAGATTAGGAGAGTAGTAGTAGTCATATCTTTCTATTTCTTTCTTCTTTGTTTCTTGTCTTCTTTATTGTTGAGAAAGTTATATACAAATTGATGGGAGGAGGAGAAAGGCCATGTATGGGCTGCGAGAAATATAATGCAAAATGAAGGTATTAAATTATTCCTTATTTTCCCAGGAGCTGATTTTAAATTTTAATAACATTTATGCCATTGTAAAATATTGTCTCAATATCTCATCAGCTACTGTCTGCCATTATAAATATCTAAATATTAGCTTTTGGAAGATTCAGCCTTCCAGTTTAGCTCAATTATTAAGTTTAATGGCCCATTATATTCAAATTTAAGAATTTAGAAAAAAATGTGATAGTGATGATATAATCAAAAATAATTTTTGGTTCTTCTTTTTATTTTATACTCTTTCTCTCTTTTCTCTTATTCTCTCTCTATTTCTCTCTCTCTCTTATCACCACGGGAGCAAAGAAAAAAAGCAAAAAAAAAAAAGAAAAAAAAAAAAAAAAAAAAAAAAAAAAAGAAAAGTGAAAAATGGAAAAAAAAAAAAAAAAATAGAGGAAACGGAGCAAGGAGGGGCGAGAGAAAGAGAGAGGAGGGAGAGAAAGAAAAAAAAATAGCAATGATTACCTTTTAATTTTTTTTTTAATTGAATTTTAAACCTGGATTCTGATAGAGGGCCATGTGACTTAGATCTGAGTGCAAAAATGAAGGCTCTAGACCCTTCCAGAGCTGAGATATTGAGATTTCACGTAGCATTTATGCCATTGTAAATATCTCAATATCTCAGCTCTGTATGCCATTATAAATATCTCAATATCTTCAGCTCTGGAAGGGTCTAGAGCCTCCATTTTTGCACTCAGATCTAAGTCCCATGGCCCTCTATCAGAATCCAGAGTTTCAAGAAAATCAAAATTTTGACCCAAAAAAAAACGTAAGGGGTACCACTGTCGTTTTTTTTTCGGGTCGAAATTTTGATTTTCTTGAAACTCTGGATTCTGATAGAGGGCCATGTGACTTAGATCTGAGTGCAAAAATGGAGGCTCTAGACCCTTCCAGAGCTGAGATATTGAGATTTCACGTAGCATTTATGCCATTGTAAATATCTCAATATCTCAGCTCTGTATGCCATTATAAATATCTAAATATCTCAGCTCTGGAAGGGTCTAGAGCCTCCATTTTTGCACTCAGATCTAAGTCCCATGGCCCTCTATCAGAATCCAGAGTTTCAAGAAAATCAAAATTTTGACCCAAAAAAAAACGTACAGTGGTACCACTGTCGTTTTTTTTGAGGTCAAAGTTTTGATTTTCTTGAAACTCTGGATTCTGATAGAGGGCCATGTGACTTAGATCTAAGTGCAAAAATGGAGGCTCTAGACCCTTCCAGAGCTGAGATATTGAGATTTCACGTAGCATTTATGCCATTGTAAATATCTCAATATCTCAGCTCTGTATGCCATTATAAATATCTAAATATCTCAGCTCTGGAAGGGTCTAGAGCCTCCATTTTTGCACTCAGATCTAAGTCCCATGGCCCTCTATCAGAATCCAGAGTTTCAAGAAAATCAAAATTTTGACCCAAAAAAAAACGTACAGGGGTACCACTGTACGTTTTTTTTTTCGGGTCAAAATTTTGATTTTCTTGAAACTCTGGATTCTGATAGAGGGCCATGGGACTTAGATCTGAGTGCAAAAATGGAGGCTCTAGACCCTTCCAGAGCTGAGATATTGAGATTTCACGTAGCATTTATGCCATTGTAAATATCTCAATATCTCAGCTCTGTATGCCATTATAAATATCTAAATATCTCAGCTCTGGAAGGGTCTAGAGCCTCCATTTTTGCACTCAGATCTAAGTCCCATGGCCCTCTATCAGAATCCAGAGTTTCAAGAAAATCAAAATTTTGACCCGAAAAAAAAAACGTAAGGGGTACCACTGTCGTTTTTTTTCGGGTCAAAATTTTGATTTTCTTGAAACTCTGGATTCTGATAGAGGGCCATGTGACTTAGATCTGAGTGCAAAAATGGAGGCTCTAGACCCTTCCAGAGCTGAGATATTGAGATTTCACGTAGCATTTATGCCATTGTAAATATCTCAATATCTCAGCTCTGTATGCCATTATAAATATCTAAATATCTCAGCTCTGGAAGGGTCTAGAGCCTCCATTTTGCACTCAGATCTAAGTCCCATGGCCCTCTATCAGAATCCAGAGTTTCAAGAAAATCAAAATTTTGACCCGAAAAAAAAAACGTAAGGGGTACCACTGTCGTTTTTTTTTCGGGTCAAAATTTTGATTTTCTTGAAACTCTGGATTCTGATAGAGGGCCATGTGACTTAATCTAAGTGCAAAAATGGAGGCTCTAGACCCTTCCAGAGCTGAGATATTGAGATTTCACGTAGCATTTATGCCATTGTAAATATCTCAATATCTCAGCTCTGTATGCCATTATAAATATCTAAATATCTCAGCTCTGGAAGGGTCTAGAGCCTCCATTTTTGCACTCAGATCTAAGTCCCATGGCCCTCTATCGGAATCCAGAGTTTCAAGAAAATCAAAATTTTGACCCGAAAAAAAAACGTAAGGGGTACCACTGTACGTTTTTTTTCGGGTCGAAATTTTGATTTTCTTGAAACTCTGGATTCTGATAGAGGGCCATGTGGACTTAGATCTGAGTGCAAAAATGAAGGCTCTAGACCCTTGCAGAGCTGAGATATTGAGATTTCACGTAGCATTTATGCCATTGTAAATATCTCAATATCTCAGCTCTGTATGCCATTATAAATATCTAAATATCTCAGCTCTGGAAGGGTCTAGAGCCTCCATTTTGCACTCAGATCTAAGTCCCATGGCCCTCTATCAGAATCCAGAGTTTCAAGAAAATCAAAATTTTGACCCGAAAAAAAAAACGTAAGTGGTACCACTGTACGTTTTTTTTTGAGGTCAAAATTTTGATTTTCTTGAAACTCTGAATTCTGATAGAGGGCCATGTGACTTAGATCTGAGTGCAGAAATGAAGGCTCTAGACCCTTCCAGAGCTGAGATATTGAGATTTCACGTAGCATTTATGCCATTGTAAATATCTTCAATATCTCAGCTCTGTATGCCATTTATAAATATCTAAATATCTCAGCTCTGGAAGGGTCTAGAGCCTCCATTTTTGCACTCAGATCTAAGTCCCATGGCCCTCTATCAGAATCCAGAGTTTCAAGAAAATCAAAATTTTGACCCGAAAAAAAAACGTAAGGGGTACCACTGTGATTTTTTTTCGAGGTCGAAATTTTGATTTTCTTGAAACTCTGGATTCTGATAGAGGGCCATGGGACTTAGATCTGAGTGCAAAATGGAGGCTCTAGACCCTTGCCAGAGCTGAGATACTGAGATTTCACGTAGCATTTATGCCATTGTAAATATCTCAATATCTCAGCTCTGTATGCCATTATAAATATCTAAATATCTCAGCTCTGGAAGGGTCTAGAGCCTCCATTTTTGCACTCAGATCTAAGTCCCATGGCCCTCTATCAGAATCCAGAGTTTCAAGAAAATCAAAATTTTGACCGAAAAAGGACGAAGTGGTACCACTGTAGTTTTTTTGAGTGAGGTCAAAATTTTGAGTTCTTGAAACTCTGGATTCTGATAGAGGGCATGGCAACATTAAGTGTAAAATGATCTGACCCTTGCCAAGCTAAGCTGTGAGATCTCACGTAGCATTTATGCCATTGTAAATATTTCAATCTGCTCAGCTCTGTATGCCATTATAAATATCTAAATATCTCAGCTCTGGAAGGGTCTAGAGCCTCCATTTTGCACTCAGATCCTAAGTCCCATGGCCCTCTATCAGAATCCAGAGTTTCAAGAAAATCAAAATTTTTACACGAAAAAAAAACAGTAAGGGGTACCACTGTCATTTTTTTTTTTCGAGGATCGAAGTTTTTGATTTTCTTTGAAACTCTGGATTGATAGAGGCATGGACTCTGATGTGATCAAAATGGAGGCCTAGACCTTCCAGAGCTGAGATATGGAGCTCTCACAATAGCATTTATGCCATTGTAAATATCTCAATATCTCAGCTCTGTATGCTATGATATATATCTAAATATCTCAGCTCTGGAAGGGTCTAGAGCCTCCATTTTGCACTCAGATCTAAGTCCCATGGCCCTCTATCAGAATCCAGAGTTTCAAGAAAATCAAAATTTTGACCCAAAAAAACGTAAGGGGTACCACTGTGCGTTTTTTTTTACGAGGTAGAGATTTTGATTTCTTGAAACTCTGGATTCTGATAGAGGGCCATGTGACTTAGATCTGAGTGCAAAAATGGAGGCTCTAGACCCTTGCAGAGCTGAGATATTGAGATTTCACGTAGCATTTATGCCATTGTAAATATCTCAATATCTCAGCTCTGTATGCCATTATAAATATTCTAAATATCTCAGCTCTGGAAGGGTCTAGAGCCTCCATTTTGCACTCAGATCTAAGTCCCATGGCCCTCTATCAGAATCCAGAGTTTCAAGAAAATCAAAATTTTGACCCGAAAAAAAAAAACGTAAGGGGTACCACTGATTTTTTTTTCGGGTCAGAATTTGATTTTACTTGAAACCTGGATTCTGATAGAGGGCCATGTGACTTAGATCTAAGTGCAAAAATGAAAGCTACTAGACCCTTCCAGAGCTGAGATATTGAGATTTCACGTAGCATTTATGCCATTGTAAATATCTCAATATCTCAGCTCTGTATGCCATTATAAATATCTCAATATCTCAGCTCTGGAAGGGTCTAGAGCCTCCATTTTTGCACTCAGATCTAAGTCCCATGGCCCTCTATCAGAATCCAGAGTTTCAAGAAAATCAAAATTTTTGACCCGAAAAAAAACAACAGTAAGGGGTACCACTGTCGTTATTTTTTGAGGTCAAAATTTTGATTTTCTTGAAACTCTGGATTCTGATAGAGGGCCATGTGACTTAGATCTGAGTGCAAAAATGGAGGCTCTAGACCCTTCCAGAGCTGAGATATTGAGATTTCACGTAGCATTTATGCCATTGTAAATATCTCAATATCTCAGCTCTGTATGCCATTATAAATATCTAAATATCTCAGCTCTGGAAGGGTCTAGAGCCTCCATTTTTGCACTCAGATCTAAGTCCCATGGCCCTCTATCAGAATCCAGAGTTTCAAGAAAATCAAAATTTTGACCCGAAAAAAAAACGTAAGGGGTACCACTGTCGTTTTTTTTCGGGGTCAAAATTTTGATTTTCTTGAAACTCTGGATTCTGATAGAGGGCCATGGGACTTAAGATCTGAGTGCAAAAATGGAGGCTCTAGACCCTTCCAGAGCTGAGATATTGAGAATTTCACGTAGCATTTATGCCATTGTAAATATCTCAATATCTCAGCTCTGTATGCCATTATAAATATCTAAATATCTCAGCTCTGGAAGGGTCTAGAGCCTCCATTTTTGCACTCAGATCTAAGTCCCATGGCCCTCTATCAGAATCCAGAGTTTCAAGAAAATCAAAATTTTGACCCGAAAAAAAAACGTACAGTGGTACCACTGTACGTTTTTTTTCGGGTCAAAATTTTGATTTTCTTGAAACTCTGGATTCTGATAGAGGGCCATGGGACTTAGATCTGAGTGCAAAAATGGAGGCTCTAGACCCTTCCAGAGCTGAGATATTGAGATTTCACGTAGCATTTATGCCATTGTAAATATCTCAATATCTCAGCTCTGTATGCCATTATAAATATCTAAATATCTCAGCTCTGGAAGGGTCTGAGCCTCCATTTTGCACTCAGATCTAAGTCCCATGGCCCTCTATCAGAATCCAGAGTTTCAAGAAAATCAAAATTTTGACCCGAAAAAAAAAACGTACAGGGGTACCACTGTCGTTTTTTTTGGGGTCAAAA
The DNA here is from genome assembly GCA_030378365.1 of Hybognathus amarus. Lineage (NCBI taxonomy): Eukaryota > Metazoa > Chordata > Actinopteri > Cypriniformes > Leuciscidae > Hybognathus > Hybognathus amarus. The sequence goes on from JAQIUQ010006623.1 coordinate 11,397, forward strand.
TTTTGATTTTCTTGAAACTCTGAGATTCTGATAGAGGGCCATGTGACTTAGATCTGAGTGCAAAAATGGAGGCTCTAGACCCTTCCAGAGCTGAGATATTGAGATTTCACGTAGCATTTATGCCATTGTAAATATCTCAATATCTCAGCTCTGTATGCCATTATAAATATCTAAATATCTCAGCTCTGGAAGGGTCTAGAGCCTCCATTTTTGCACTCAGATCTAAGTCCCATGGCCCTCTATCAGGAATCCAGAGTTTCAAGAAAATCAAAATTTTGACCCAAAAAAAAACGTACAGGGGTACCACTGTACGTTTTTTTTTCGAGGTCAAAATTTTGATTTTCTTGAAACTCTGAATTCTGATAGAGGGCCATGTGACTTAGATCTGAGTGCAAAAATGGAGGCTCTAGACCCTTCCAGAGCTGAGATATTGAGATTTCACGTAGCATTTATGCCATTGTAAATATCTCAATATCTCAGCTCTGTATGCCATTATAAATATCTAAATATCTCAGCTCTGGAAGGGTCTAGAGCCTCCATTTTTGCACTCAGATCTAAGTCCCATGGCCCTCTATCAGAATCCAGAGTTTCAAGAAAATCAAAATTTTGACCCGAAAAAAAAACGTACAGTGGTACCACTGTACGTTTTTTTTTCGAGGTCAGAAATTTTGATTTTCTTGAAACTCTGGATTCTGATAGAGGGCCATGGGACTTAGATCTGAGTGCAAAAATGGAGGCTCTAGACCCTTCCAGAGCTGAGATATTGAGATTTCACGTAGCATTTATGCCATTGTAAATATCTCAATATCTCAGCTCTGTATGCCATTATAAATATCTAAATATCTCAGCTCTGGAAGGGTCTAGAGCCTCCATTTTTGCACTCAGATCTAAGTCCCATGGCCCTCTATCAGAATCCAGAGTTTCAAGAAAATCAAAATTTTGACCCGGAAAAAAAACGACAGTGGTACCCCTTGGTTTTTTTTTCGAGGTCAGAATTTTGATTTTCTTGAAACTCTGGATTCTGATAGAGGGCCATGTGACTTAGATCTAAGTGCAAAAATGGAGGCTCTAGACCCTTGCAGAGCTGAGATATTGAGATTTCACGTAGCATTTATGCCATTGTAAATATCTCAATATCTCAGCTCTGTATGCCATTATAAATATCTAAATATCTCAGCTCTGGAAGGGTCTAGAGCCTCCATTTTTGCACTCAGATCTAAGTCCCATGGCCCTCTATCGGAATCCAGAGTTTCAAGAAAATCAAAATTTTGACCCGAAAAAAAAACGTACAGTGGTACCACTGTACGTTTTTTTTCGGGTCAAAATTTTGATTTTCTTGAAACTCTGGATTCTGATAGAGGGCCATGTGACTTAGATCTGAGTGCAAAAATGGAGGCTCTAGACCCTTCCAGAGCTGAGATATTGAGATTTCACGTAGCATTTATGCCATTGTAAATATCTCAATATCTCAGCTCTGTATGCCATTATAAATATCTAAATATCTCAGCTCTGGAAGGGTCTAGAGCCTCCATTTTTGCACTCAGATCTAAGTCCCATGGCCCTCTATCAGAATCCAGAGTTTCAAGAAAATCAAAATTTTGACCCGAAAAAAAAACGTACAGGGGTACCACTGTCGTTTTTTTTTTGGGGTGGAAATTTTGATTTTCTTGAAACTCTGGATTCTGATAGAGGGCCATGGGACTTAGATCTGAGTGCAAAAATGGAGGCTCTAGACCCTTCCAGAGCTGAGATATTGAGATTTCACGTAGCATTTATGCCATTGTAAATATCTCAATATCTCAGCTCTGTATGCCATTATAAATATCTAAATATCTCAGCTCTGGAAGGGTCTAGAGCCTCCATTTTTGCACTCAGATCTAAGTCCCATGGCCCTCTATCAGAATCCAGAGTTTCAAGAAAATCAAAATTTTGACCCGAAAAAAAAACGTACAGTGGTACCACTGTCGTTTTTTTTTTCGGGTCAAAATTTTGATTTTCTTGAAACTCTGGATTCTGATAGAGGGCCATGTGACTTAGATCTGAGTGCAAAAATGGAGGCTCTAGACCCTTCCAGAGCTGAGATATTGAGATTTCACGTAGCATTTATGCCATTGTAAATATCTCAATATCTCAGCTCTGTATGCCATTATAAATATCTAAATATCTCAGCTCTGGAAGGGTCTAGAGCCTCCATTTTTGCACTCAGATCTAAGTCCCATGGCCCTCTATCAGAATCCAGAGTTTCAAGAAAATCAAAATTTTGACCCGAAAAAAAAACAGTAAGGGTACCACTGTCGTTTTTTTTTTCGGGTCAAAATTTTGATTTTCTTGAAACTCTGGATTCTGATAGAGGGCCATGTGACTTAGATCTGAGTGCAAAAATGGAGGCTCTAGACCCTTCCAGAGCTGAGATATTGAGATTTCACGTAGCATTTATGCCATTGTAAATATCTCAATATCTCAGCTCTGTATGCCATTATAAATATCTAAATATCTCAGCTCTGGAAGGGTCTAGAGCCTCCATTTTGCACTCAGATCTAAGTCCCATGGCCCTCTATCAGAATCCAGAGTTTCAAGAAAATCAAAATTTTGACCCGAAAAAAAAAAACGACAGTGGTACCCCTTACGTTTTTTTTTTCGGGTCAAAATTTTGATTTTCTTGAAACTCTGGATTCTGATAGAGGGCCATGGGACTTAGATCTGAGTGCAAAAATGGAGGCTCTAGACCCTTCCAGAGCTGAGATATTGAGATTTCACGTAGCATTTATGCCATTGTAAATATCTCAATATCTCAGCTCTGTATGCCATTATAAATATCTAAATATCTCAGCTCTGGAAGGGTCTAGAGCCTCCATTTTTGCACTCAGATCTAAGTCCCATGGCCCTCTATCAGAATCCAGAGTTTCAAGAAAATCAAAATTTTGACCCGAAAAAAAAACGACAGTGGTACCCCTTACGTTTTTTTTTTTGGGTCAAAATTTTGATTTTCTTGAAACTCTGGATTCTGATAGAGGGCCATGTGACTTAGATCTGAGTGCAAAAATGGAGGCTCTAGACCCTTCCAGAGCTGAGATATTGAGATTTCACGTAGCATTTATGCCATTGTAAATATCTCAATATCTCAGCTCTGTATGCCATTATAAATATCTAAATATCTCAGCTCTGGAAGGGTCTAGAGCCTCCATTTTTGCACTCAGATCTAAGTCCCATGGCCCTCTATCAGAATCCAGAGTTTCAAGAAAATCAAAATTTTGACCCGAAAAAAAAAACGTACAGTGGTACCCCTTCGTTTTTTTTTTCGGGTCAAAATTTTGATTTTCTTGAAACTCTGGATTCTGATAGAGGGCCATGTGACTTAGATCTGAGTGCAAAAATGAAGGCTCTAACCCTTCCAGAGCTGAGATATTGAGATTTCACGTAGCATTTATGCCATTGTAAATATCTCAATATCTCAGCTCTGTATGCCATTATAAATATCTAAATATCTCAGCTCTGGAAGGGTCTAGAGCCTCCATTTTTGCACTCAGATCTAAGTCCCATGGCCCTCTATCAGAATCCAGAGTTTCAAGAAAATCAAAATTTTGACCCGAAAAAAAAAACGACAGTGGTACCCCTTACGTTTTTTTTCGGGGTCAAAATTTTGATTTTCTTGAAACTCTGGATTCTGATAGAGGGCCATGTGACTTAGATCTGAGTGCAAAATGGAGGCTCTAGACCCTTCCAGAGCTGAGATATTGAGATTTCACGTAGCATTTATGCCATTGTAAATATCTCAATATCTCAGCTCTGTATGCCATTATAAATATCTAAATATCTCAGCTCTGGAAGGGTCTAGAGCCTCCATTTTTGCACTCAGATCTAAGTCCCATGGCCCTCTATCAGAATCCAGAGTTTCAAGAAAATCAAAATTTTGACCCAAAAAAAAACGTACAGGGGTACCACTGCGTTTTTTTTCGGGTCAAAATTTTGATTTTCTTGAAACTCTGGATTCTGATAGAGGGCCATGTGACTTAGATCTGAGTGCAAAAATGGAGGCTCTAGACCCTTCCAGAGCTGAGATATTGAGATTTCACGTAGCATTTATGCCATTGTAAATATCTCAATATCTCAGCTCTGTATGCCATTATAAATATCTAAATATCTCAGCTCTGGAAGGGTCTAGAGCCTCCATTTTGCACTCAGATCTAAGTCCCATGGCCCTCTATCAGAATCCAGAGTTTCAAGAAAATCAAAATTTTGACCCGAAAAAAAAACGTAAGGGGTACCACTTACGTTTTTTTTTTCGGGTCAGAATTTTGATTTTCTTGAAACTCTGGATTCTGATAGAGGGCCATGTGACTTAGATCTGAGTGCAAAAATGGAGGCTCTAGACCCTTCCAGAGCTGAGATATTGAGATTTCACGTAGCATTTATGCCATTGTAAATATCTCAATATCTCAGCTCTGTATGCCATTATAAATATCTAAATATCTCAGCTCTGGAAGGGTCTAGAGCCTCCATTTTTGCACTCAGATCTAAGTCCCATGGCCCTCTATCAGAATCCAGAGTTTCAAGAAAATCAAAATTTTGACCCGAAAAAAAAACGACAGTGGTACCCCTTACTGTTTTTTTTCGGGTCAAAATTTTGATTTTCTTGAAACTCTGGATTCTGATAGAGGGCCATGGGACTTAGATCTGAGTGCAAAAATGGAGGCTCTAGACCCTTCCAGAGCTGAGATATTGAGATATTCATAGTAGCATTTATGCCATTGTAAATATCTCAATATCTACAGCTGGCATGTATGCCATTATGAATATCTAAATATCTCAGCTCTGGAAGGGTCTAGAGCCTCCATTTTTGCACTCAGATCTAAGTCCCATGGCCCTCTATCAGAATCCAGAGTTTCAAGAAAATCAAAATTTTGACCCGAAAAAAAAACGACAGTGGTACCCCTTTACGTTTTTTTTCGGGTCAAAATTTTGATTTTCTTGAAACTCTGGATTCTGATAGAGGGCCATGTGACTTAGATCTGAGTGCAAAAATGGAGGCTCTAGACCCTTCCAGAGCTGAGATATTGAGATTTCACGTAGCATTTATGCCATTGTAAATATCTCAATATCTCAGCTCTGTATGCCATTATAAATATCTAAATATCTCAGCTCTGGAAGGGTCTAGAGCCTCCATTTTTGCACTCAGATCTAAGTCCCATGGCCCTCTATCAGAATCCAGAGTTTCAAGAAAATCAAAATTTTGACCCGAAAAAAAAACGTACAGTGGTACCCCTGTACGTTTTTTTTTTGGGTCAAAATTTTGATTTTCTTGAAACTCTGGATTCTGATCAAGGGCCATGGGACTTAGATCTGAGTGCAAAAATGGAGGCTCTAGACCCTTCCAGAGCTGAGATATTGAGATTTCACGTAGCATTTATGCCATTGTAAATATCTCAATATCTCAGCTCTGTATGCCATTATAAATATCTAAATATCTCAGCTCTGGAAGGGTCTAGAGCCTCCATTTTGCACTCAGATCTAAGTCCCATGGCCCTCTATCAGAATCCAGAGTTTCAAGAAAATCAAAATTTTGACCCGAAAAAAAAACGTAAGGGGTACCACTGTCGTTTTTTTTTTCGGGTCAAAATTTTGATTTTCTTGAAACTCTGGATTCTGATAGAGGGCCATGTGACTTAGATCTGAGTGCAAAAATGGAGGCTCTAGACCCTTCCAGAGCTGAGATATTGAGATTTCACGTAGCATTTATGCCATTGTAAATATCTCAATATCTCAGCTCTGTATGCCATTATAAATATCTAAATATCTCAGCTCTGGAAGGGTCTAGAGCCTCCATTTTTGCACTCAGATCTAAGTCCCATGGCCCTCTATCAGAATCCAGAGTTTCAAGAAAATCAAAATTTTGACCCGAAAAAAAAACGTAAGGGGTACCACTGTCGTTTTTTTTTTTTGGGTCAAAATTTTGATTTTCTTGAAACTTCTGGATTCTGATAGAGGGCCATGGGACTTAGATCTGAGTGCAAAAATGGAGGCTCTAGACCCTTCCAGAGCTGAGATATTGAGATCTCACGTAGCATTTATGCCATTGTAAATATCTCAATATCTCAGCTCTGTATGCCATTATAAATATCTAAATATCTCAGCTCTGGAAGGGTCTAGAGCCTCCATTTTTGCACTCAGGTCTAAGTCCCATGGCCCTCTATCAGAATCCAGAGTTTCAAGAAGATTGGAATACTTTTTTCACACCAAAAAAAAAAAACATAAGGGGTACCACTGTCGTTTTTTTTTTTTTTTTTTGTGCAAAAAAAAAAAAAAGATTTCTCCAAACTCTGGATTCTGATAGAGGGCCATGGGACTTAGACCTGAGTGCAAAATGGAGGCTCTAGACCCTTCCAGAGCTGAGATATTGAGATCTCACGTAGCATTTATGCCCTTATAAATATCTCAATATCTCAGCTCTGGAAGGGTCTAGAGCCTCCATTTTGCACTCAGGTCTATGTCCCATGGCCCTCTATCAGAATCCAGAGTTTCAAGAGATTGGAGACACTTTTTTGCACCAAAAAAAAAACAAAAAAAAAAACATAAGGGGTACCACTGTCGTTTTTTTTTTTGTGAAAAAAAAAAGTTTCTTGAAACTCTGGATTCTGATAGAGGGCCATGGGACTTAGACCTCAGTGCAAAAATGGAGGCTCTAGACCCTTCCAGAGCTGAGATATTGAGATATTTATAATGGTTCAATATCTCAGTATGTCACAAATATCTCATAAATATCTCAATATCTCAGCTCTGGAAGGGTCTAGAGCCTCCATTTTTGCACTCAGGTCTAAGTCCCATGGCCCTCTATCAGAATCCAGAGTTTCAACAAACTTTTTTTTCGCACAAAAAAACAAAACAAAAACATAAGGGGTACCACTGTCGTTTTTTTTTTGTGCGAAAAAAAAGTTTCTCCAATTTCTTTGAAACTCTGGATTCTGATAGAGGGCCATGGGACTTAGATCTGAGTGCAAAAATGGAGGCTCTAGACCCTTCCAGAGCTGAGATATTGAGATATTTATAATGGCTCAATATCTCAGTATGTTACAAATATCTCATAAATATCTCAATATCTCAGCTCTGGAAGGGTCTAGAGCCTCCATTTTTGCACTCAGGTCTAAGTCCCATGGCCCTCTATCAGAATCCAGAGTTTCAAGAAACTTTTTTTTTCGCACAAAACAAAAAAACAAAAACATAAGGGGTACCACTGTCATTTTTATTTGTGCAAAAAAAAAGTTTCTCCAATTTCTTGAAACTCTGGAATATCTGATAGAGGGCCATGGGACTTAGACCTGAGTGCAAAATGGAGGCTCTAGACCCTTCCAGAGCTGAGATATTGAGATATTTATGAGATATTTATGACATACTGAGATATTGAGCCATTATAAATATCTCAATATCTCAGCTCTGCAAGGGTCTAGAGCCTCCATTTTTGCACTCAGGTCTAAGTCCCATGGCCCTCTATCAGAATCCCAGAGTTTCAAGAAACTTTTTTTTCGCACAAAAAAAAACATAAGGGGTACCACTGTCGTTTTTTTTTTTTTTTGTGCGAAAAAAAAAGTTTATCCAATCTCTTGAAACTCTGGATTCTGATAGAGGGCCATGGGACTTAGACCTGAGTGCAAAAATAAAGGCTCTAGACCCTTCCAGAGCTGAGATATTGAGATATTTATAATGGCTCAATATCTCAGTATGTCACAAATATCTCATAAATATCTCAATATCTCAGCTCTGGAAGGGTCTAGAGCCTCCATTTTTGCACTCAGGTCTAAGTCCCATGGCCCTCTATCAGAATCCAGAGTTTCAAGAAACTTTTTTTTTCGCACAAAAAAAAAAACGACAGGGGTACCCCTTATGTTTTTTTTTTTTGTGCGAAAAAAAAAAGTTTCTTGAAACTCTGGATTCTGATAAGAGGCCATGGGACTTGACCTGAGTGCAAAAATGGAGGCTCTAGACCCTTTCCAGAGCTGAGATATTGAGATATTTATAATGGCTCAATATCTCAGTATGTTACAAATATCTCATAAATATCTCAATATCTCAGCTCTGGAAGGGTCTAGAGCCTCCATTTTGCACTCAGGTCTAAGTCCCATGGCCCTCTATCAGAATTCAGAGTTTTGAGAAGATTGGAGAAACTTAATTTTTGAGATTCTCTGATCTTCTTGAAACTCTGGATTCTGATAGAGGGCCATGAGACTTAGACCAAAATGGAGTCTAAGTGCCAAAATGGAGTCTCTAGGCTCAGCTCTGGAAGGGTGTAGAGACTCCATTTTGGCACTCAGGTCTAAGTCTTATGGCCCTCTATCCAGAATCCAGAGTTTTGAGAAGATTGGAGAAACTTAATTTCTTACCCCGAAAAAACAAAACAAAAGGGGTACCACTGTTGTCTTTTTGGGGGGGTCGAAATTTTGAGTTTCTCTGATCTTCTTGAAACTCTGGATTCTGATAGAGGGCCATGAGACTTAAGACCTGAGTGCCAAAATGGAGTCTCTAGGCCCTTCCAGAGCTGAGATATTGAGATATTTGTAATGGCATAAATGCTACGTAGATCTCAATATCTCAGCTCTGGAAGGGTCTAGAGACTCCATTTTGGCACTCAGGTCTAAGTCTCATGGCCCTCTATCAGAATCCAGAGTTTTGAGAAGATTGGAGAAACTTAATTTCTCACCCCGAAAAAAAAAACAAAAGGGGTACCACTGTCGTTTTATTTTATTTATTTTTTTTGAGGGGGAGGGGGGAAATTTTGAGTTTCTCTGATCTTCTTGAAACTCTGGATTCTGATAGAGGGCCATGAGACTTGGACCTGAGTGTCAAAATGGAGTCTCTCAGGCCCTTCCAGAGCTGAGATATTGAGATATTTGTAATGGCCTAAATGCTACGATAGATCTCAATATCTCAGCTCTGCAATGGTCTAGAGACTCCATTTTGGCACTCAGGTCTAAGTCTCATGGCCCTCTATCAGAATCCAGAGTTTTGAGAAGATTGGAGAAACTTAATTTCTCACCCCGAAAAACAAAAAACAAAAGGGGTACCACTGTGGGTTTTTTTGGGGGGGGTCGAAATTTTGAGTTTCTCTGATCTTCTTGAAACTCTGGATTCTGATAGAGGGCCATGAGACTTAGAGCCTGAGTGCCAAAATGGAGTCTCTAGGCCCTTCCAGAGCTGAGATATTGAGATATTTGTAATGGCATAAATGCTACGTAGATCTCAATATCTCAGCTCTGGAAGGGTCTAGAGACTCCATTTTGGCACTCAGGTCTAAGTCTCATGGCCCTCTATCAGAATCCAGAGTTTTGAGAAGATTGGAGAAACTTAATTTCTCACCCAAAAAACAAAAACAAAAGGGGTACCACTGTGTTTTTTTTGTTTGGGGGGGTGTCGAAATTTTGAGTGTCTCTTATCTTCTTGAAACTCTGGATGCTGATAGAGGGCCATGAGACTTAGACCTGAGTGCCAAAATGGAGTCTCTAGGCCCTTCCAGAGCTGAGATATTGAGATATTTGTAATGGCATAAATGCTACGTAGATCTCAACATCTCAGCTCTGGAAGGGTCTAGAGACTCCATTTTGGCACTCAGGTCTATGTCTCATGGCCCTCTATCAGAATCCACGTTTTGAGAAGATTGGAGAAACTTAATTCTCTCACCCCAATAAAAAACCCAAAAGGGGTACACTGTCCATTTTAGCACTCAGGCATAGTGCCTCGTTTCCACTGAGCGGTACGGTACGGTTTCGGTTCGGTACGCATTTATTTGCGTTTCCACTGTCAAAAGTTGTGAATGGTACCAAAAAGCCGAACCGTACCGTACCACTATTTTGGGTACCCTTTCGTTGGGGTACCTAGCACAGTGAAAGGGTACTAAAAAGGTGGAGCTAGACTCACTGCAGAACGGTGATTGGTGGACAGAGTATCGTCACTCACGCGTGCTAAAGGCATTAGAAGCATACAGTTGAAATATAATTCTACTGTTATTGTGTCACAAAATGTAGTTTTAAGAGTTTTTCAGGCGAGAAAGTAGTTTTTTAAAGCTCAAATCTGTGGTTTATTTATAGATTTATAATAATTTGACTGAGATCCATTTCAAGCAATCACCGGATGCTCGCGCTCCCCCGCCTGGAACAGCCTTTCCTCGGCTAGTCATCCTGACGTTTGCCGCTGACTTTGACATCTCTGTAGTGGTTAAACATGAGATATAGTTCGTCTTGTATAAACCTAACAGGTGATATTTGGTCTCGTGAATCTATAATTCGTTCCCTGGCCAATAGCTTTGGGAGAAGGCTGCGTGAAGTTTCATATCTTTGAGCGCTGAATTTGTATATTTGACTGACTGAATTGTTTCTTTATGTTATTTAAGCTTTACTGTATATCTGTTTGTACCTTTTATTTATACTTTTATAATGGCTATTATTAATAAAACTGAAATGCAACAAAAATAGATAATTTTGTCATTTTTTGTATTACAAGATAATCATGTTGTTTATTGCAACATTTGTACCAATATGATATGCAATACATTACATATTGCCTGGAATATGTTTAATATTTTTACATTTAAACGAAAAGAGGCAGGGTTGTGTTTTATATTTAGTTTGTTATAAATATAACGTTACATACATGCAGTGAATATAATCAATAGGCTATGCGTTGCCTGAACCACATTTGTGTGCTTTATAATGTTTAAAATGTATTGAAATGAAATCGAAAAGAAGCAGAGCGGTGTTTTATAACATATTTCGTTTTATTATTGCCTAAAATGTACATACAGAGATAACCGGAGTCGCAGAGCCAGAGCGAGCTGAGTGCCGCGTTAAGAACGCGCTGTTCCATTAGCAGGGTTTATTCTCCTGAGTTGAACTTTGCAATGGCTACTTGGTTTAGAGAAACGCCTAATGCCAGAGCTTGTTTCTAGTGACAAACATGCTGAGAAGCAAGAACAAGATCTGCTGTGCTGTCTGTCATCCATTGTTGTTTACTATGTCGCTTTCTTCGCAAAAATGACGTCGATTGCTTCTTTCCAGCAAACACCACGCCCATCAAGTAAGGGTACTGTTGGCAGTGAAAATGCAAGCCTGATCATGGTGGAACCGACCCGTACTGTACTGTACTCAGTACCGTACCCCTCAGTGGAAACGAGGCATTCTTCTTCTTCTTCTTCTTCTTCTTCTTGTAAGATTCCGGCAGTGTAGACGCTGCTGAGCGTTATACTGCCCTCCACAGGTCAAAGTTTGAACTAGATTCTTACATACAATCCTGTGTCATGCAGGAATTGAAGAACTGCTTTGGAGATCAGTTTAGGCTCGTCACTGTGTCCAAACAAAGATAAAACAGAAAAAGCCTTAAAGGTTCTAAATGTAACTTTTTTAATAAAATGAATCCTTTTTTATTGCCTGTGTTTGAACGGGTTGTAATCACACATTGCAATGATCCACTTTTCGGGTTTTGCTATTACCTCTGAAGGCCAATATTCATATTTATATGTGAGGTCTCCGGGTCGGATTCCCTGCGAAATCCATCAGTGACGTGCATGCGCGCTCCTGAGCCTCTCTCATCATACAGTCTATGCGACCCATAGACAGTAAAAGAAATGGACACAATAACCCTGTTGATTTCAACATGCGACCAATGGCACTTCAGCTGACGACACGGAGTCTGATAACTCCCCAAAACGTCCTGCCTCCAGCACAACACAGACTCCAACACAAACTCCACATAAATATAATAAACAAAAAAGTTTTATCTGCTGAAGCTCGTCAGGCAAAACGTGAATCTGATCGACTCCGGACGCAAACGCGGATCAACATCGGCAACATATTAGTAGGCTACGACATATTAGTAAACTCTAGTGAAATAGCAAGGTAAACTACATGAAACATGACATGAATCCACTACTATCATATTGTTTATAATACACATTTCCTGACATGTTTAATACAGTAATGTCACTTCCTACGATCTTACTGATACACTGAAACTGTGCAGTTTAGTTCACTAACCGTTTTCGTTATCATATTATAGGCTACATTCACCTATGTTGACATTGCTGATTGTGAAAGATACACGAATAGTTAGAGAAATGGCTTATGCTATAACATCGTATGCCGGCTAGACTAAATGCAGTTTACTGTAACATTATCATGGACAAGCACAGAGCATTAGTTCAACGTCAAGCTGATAAAAGTAGGCTATTATTGTACCTGCAGTGGGAGTTTACATTAGTTTCCAGCATGTTGTGTGATTAGTTCGCCGTTGCGTTGAAAGTCTACGTGTGGCTGGTAGCGAATGCTCGCTCTTGATATCTAGCACGCACACGGGCACGAGCGCTCTTGTTGCATTCTGAAACATCACCGCCAGAGGCCGCTAAAAACTCCATAGAGTACCTTTAACTCCATGCCCTGACAGTTTACTAAAGAGTACATTTCTTTCATCCCTATACTTTCTACATTCCAGTAAAACATGCCCTACAGTCTCAAGACTCCCACATTCACACAAGCCAGAAACATGCTTCCCTACAATGTGCAAAGAAAAATTCAACCCACAGTGGCCCAATCTCAATCTGCACATTTTAACTGAGTCCCTGCGGGACAAGATGTTACATGAGCATCTTTTCCTAACTTCAGGTTGTATAGAAAAGTAATGTCTACCCCTAATTTCATTTTCCCACCCTCTCTGTCATTCTTTTATTAATCCCTCTTTAATGTTCTCTCTTAATTCCACTCTCCTTAATAATACATGGACATCTACTTCTCTTCCTAAGCTCTCCTTTGCAATATTATCCACTCGTTCATTCCCATTTACCCCAGCATGCCCGGGAACCCAGCAGAAACTAATGTTGCAAATAAACCTAATACTAAAAACCACATTCAAGATGTCATTGACAATGTCAGGATGAGATTTAGATTTTCCTACTTTTTAAATTATCTAGAGCACCTACAGAATCAGAGCAGATAATTACTTGTTTGACTTCCTCAATCCACCATAGAGCCCATAAAATTGCCATTAATTCAGCAGTGAGGACAGAGCTCCCATTAGAAATACGCCGAACCGATTTCCAACCCTAACTGCTCCACATACACCCCAAATCCATCTCTCCCACTAACCAGATCTCGAGATCCATCTGTAAAAACAATAATTGTGCTCTGACTAATTGATTTAAGATATTCCTCTTTTTTTGATGCCACTTCCCACTTATCTTTTTCCTGTAAAAAAAACCAACTCAATATTCATTTCAGGTAACATCCAATATGGTATTGGTAACCAACTTGTGTGCTCTAAAATACCTCCCTGATCCATGCTCATCTTCCCTGCCCACTGATTTACTATGACAAAAAATGTATTATATCTATTGGCACCAGCAACCTCTTGTAACAGACACCTTGCTGGGAAGGTATGATTACTCCCACTAAGTTTTACCCAGTACTGTAACCCTAATTTAATACGTCTTAACCATAAGGGCATTTCTACCATTTCAATGAGTAGTGCAGAAACTGGGGAAGTTCTAAAGGCCCCACAGCAAAGCCTCAAAGCCCTTGCCTGCACCACATCTAACCTAGCTAGAACAGTTTTGGAAGCAGATCCATACACAAAGCACCCATAATCTAGAGCAGATCTAATCATGGCCTGAAAAATTAGCAGCATCGTCTCCCTATTAGCCCCCACTCACACCCAGCCAAACTTCTCATTACATTCAAAACTTTTTCACACTTCAGCACAATTTTATCTACATGCACAGCCCAATTCATACGTTCTTCAAACCAAACACCTAAAAATTTAAAACCTTTACCTTCTCCAATGGAGACCCATAGATATATAGCCCTAGATTTGGTATCTTCTCTTTTAAAACTAAATATTATATATTTAGTCTTAGAAGCAGAGATTTGAAGCCCCATGTGTTCCCCCATTCCTCTACAGATACTAACACTCTTTGAATCTGTTTTAAAACAAACTCTACATTACGCCCTCTTTTCCAAATGGCCCATCGTCTGCAAATAAAGATAATCCAAAACCTCTCTCTACCTTCCCAAAGATATCGTTAATCATTATATTAAATAACACTGGACTAATTACACTTCCCTGTGGGGTTCCATTTTCTATGCCCACAGTCTTGGAACTAACATTTCCAACCTTTACTTGAATTGTTCTTTTCATTAAAAAATCCTTTATCCAATTAAACATTTGTCCCCTAACTCCCAAGTCAAAAATTTTAATCATCAATCCCTCCTTCCATAAAGAATCATACACCTTCTCAATATCCAGAAATACACTTCACTACTACTTCCTTATTGTTAAATGCCCTTTTAATATCTTGATCTAAAACTACAACTGACTCCATTGTAGACCTTCCATTCCTAAATCCATTCTGTACATTAACAAAGCATCCTCTTGTTTCTAAAAAATATACTAACTTATTAGTTACCATCCTCTCCATAATCTTACAGATCACTGCTGTGAGCGCTATAGGGACGGTATGAGCCAGGATCTGATGCCTCTTTTCTTGGTTTCAAGACAGGGACCACAACTGCATGTTTCCACTCCTTAGGCAAACAACCCTCTGCCCACACAGTATTAAATAAAGCTAAAATTTCTTCAAGTACAAAATCATCCAGGTATTTAAACAACTCATAATATATCCTATCTCTCCCTGGGGTAGTATTTGTCCCAGACTCAATTGCATCCTTCAACTCTTTTAACGAGAAAAACAAATTAATAGGATTTTCATTTTCTAAACTCCTCTCCAGCTTCCACTGATTAACTTCAATCAATTCTTCCCTCTTCCTACACCTCTCATCCCCCATTCCCTCTGACCTATGTACAGTTTGAAAATTTTCAACAAACATGTCTGCTTTTTCTTTATTAGAAACTGTTACCACCTCTCCCTTCTGTAATACTGGTATCAATCTTTTTTTATATAGCCCTGACTTTCTACGTACTGCTGACCGCAAATGTCTTACTGGAGTCTCAGGACCTAACGTACTACAAAACTTCCTCCAACTATTCCTTTTGCGTCCTTTATAACTTGTCTTGCTAATGCCCTTAGACGCTTGTACTCTCATTACATCATTGGATATTTCCTTAATCTTCTGTACGCTTTATTCCTACACCTTACAGCTTCATCACATCCTCTATTCCACCAAGGAACCAGCATACATGATCTGGGTTCCTGCTTCACAGGAATGGTATAGCAAGCAGCCTCATGTATCATGAGACTAATTGAAGTATTCCAGTTATCTACAGAACCCTCACTACTATCAACATCTCCTACTAAGCTTTGAGCTTTCTTCTGATATTTATCCCAATTGGCCTGTGTAAAGTTATATCTAGGACGTTCTCTTCCACTTCTCTTCTCAAATCCCTACCAAACCTGCATAAAATTGGACAATGGTCGCTACCCATTGTATAGGAATTTAGAACATCCCATTCACCAATTCTAGCTAAATTTGATGATGCAATTGATAAGTCTATATGACTGCAGGTATTCCTCCCAATGTCATACCTAGTCGGCCTTCCATCATTTAGTACTACCAACTCATATTTATCTAAAAATTCTTCTACAATACCACCATTTTTATCCCTGTGGTCACTCCCCCATATTGGATTGTGCGCATTAAAATCCCCAATCCAAATAACAGGACACCTTACCTTCTCCATAATCTCATCAAAATCTAATAATACCAAAGATTTACAGGGGTTATAATAATTTATCACAGTGATAGAACTTATACTACTCCAAACCTCCACAGCCAAACACTCAATATCAGAGTTAATGTCAATTTTTCTATATTGCACCCCACTCTAACAAAGGTTGCACAACCCCCACCTGATCTATCAGTCCTATCTAATCTCAAACATTCAAAACCTGGAATTACAAAATCTAGGCAGGGCTTTAGCCATGTCTCTTGGATGCATATCAAATCTAGTGTTTCTCTAAAATCATCTACAAACCCTTTCAACTCCTTTCCATTTCCAATCAGACTGGGCATTCTATTGAAGAATATACAACATTAAAAATTAATGAGGATCCCCATCATCCATCTCACTAACGTCCTCCATACTGCTAGTCTTTAACCCCCTGTGACCTGTCCATGCACTGACTCTCCATAATGTATTGATGTAACTTTTCTGGCAACTGCTTTATACTCAAGTACCTTTCAGCTGCACCCACCACTAACTCTAATGACATCTGATAGGTTAGCTGCTTTCTTAGCTCCCACCAACACATCAGAAACAAAGGACAGAAAATGACTCCTTACTGAAAATTAACATATCAGATGTAGATGCAGATGGCAGCATTGGCTCAGAGACCCTGCTTCCTAACACTGGCCTATCCCCAGATCTTCCATTTCCACTTTCTCTAACCACTTTTGAACCGCCTCTGCATATGTTACTTTGTTCTGGTCCTTCACAGCTTGCACCCGCCTAGCTTGGACAAAGTGCTCACAACCATAAAACCCTGCTGCATGATCCCCATCACAATTAGAGCACTTAGGAGTCTCTGCCTTACAGTTTTGTATGATATGATCTCCACCAGACTTTGCACACTTTCTTTTTCCCGACATGATCCAGCAACATGTCCAAACTTCTGACAATTATAGCAACACAAGGGTGGTCTAATGTACTCTCTCACATTATACGCCATACTCCCTAGGAACACTCTCTGTGGTAGTACACTATCTTTAAACGTTAACAGGACGGGCGGATCCCCGGCTCCATCCCTACGCTTAAATTTTGCCACATCAGTTACCTGGGCCCCCTTAACATTTTCTAGGATTTCTATCTCAGACAAGCCAGCAAACATTCCATACACTACTCCCTTGACTCCCTGATTGCTTCCTCTAGGAACCGAAGCCTCTACCTTAACCTCCAACTTCCCAACACCTCTAGCATCATCATACTGCTTTCCATTTTTGCAACAAACTCTTAACATACCATTATACAAAATCTTGGCCTGAAAATCCTTGCCTATCTGACTTTCCAAAGCATTAGTAAGCTTTAATGGGTTAATTGCTCTAAATCCTGCATCTCCTTGATTAGATCCCTTGACTTTAAACTGCACAACTAACTCTTCAGATATTCCTGTTCTCCTAATTTTATTTCCTTCATCTCCTGACATTTCAGGTCTTTCACTCAATGCCACCCTCTTAGAGCCCCCTTTTTCATTAACCACTGTATGCCATCCACCACCATCTTCATGCCTACCAATCCCTGAAGCCATAGGCCTCCAAAACCCCCTCCTTTTCTACCACTAATCTAATATTATTATTACTTAATAATAAGGACCTTACAGCAGAACACACCAACTGATCTCCTCCAAACGGCAAGTCAAAAGTTTCCCGAGCACAGCCAAAACTACCGTTCTGCAAAACCGTCTTCCAGGTTAGAGCTCGGAACGAGGCATTGGTAATGACGATGGTATATATATCAGGCACGTGTTGGAAGCTGAGGGTGTCAGTTTTCCAATCACGTGTCAATCATGTATCTAGTTCAGTCACATGCTGAATCAGTCAACGAATCAGTGGAGTAGGTGGAGCGGGATCAGACCGATTTTTTTTGGCTTTATTTTGCATAATGTGATTCACAACGTTGTTGGTGATAGGCGAGTAGATACTAGTAAGAAGTGAATAACAAATGACGAAGACGACTGACAGAACATTTGTGGATATATTTGTATTTTTCAAGCGTTTTGAAATAAAAAATGCATCTGAAGATGGAAAAGCAGCTAAAAAGGTGTTCTCTTGCGTCAAAGCAATATTAGAAAAATCCAAAGGACGCATATATGCACTAAAAATGATGCTTTGCCTCCCTTCGGTTATATTTGAATAACTCTTGCTCAGAATGTGATAGAGAAAAAATATTTTTTTCTGGTGGATACTGTGACTTAGTGTAGTCAAGCAATATAATCAGCAGGTCACCCAGAGCAAACAGTACATGCATCACAGATTTTTCAAAAACAGGATACAAAATAAATATATTTAAAAAGGCCAATTTTTTTATGTTTATCCTAATATTTTAAAAGCATACAATGCTATTTATGAAGTTTTTCAATCTGATTTAGTAAATTTGAAGGGTTTTCTGTACAATGACACTAGGTTTTTAAATTTCCTATACTGTGTGTGTATTGGGTGAATGTTTAAACTTGGATGTGTTAAATTCAGGCAGAATTCCAAAATATGCCTTAAGAGTGGAAGAGGTTAAAGTCTACCATCAAAGTTAAGGTGACCATTTCTTCAAAGCACAGTGGCATAAAATCAGTCTGATATATAGCCAGCATTTCAACAAAGCACACTTTTTTTTAAAGCCGAATAGTTTTATGGGAGAAATTCCTGTGCAGAAATGCATATTACAATAATTCTGTGAGCAGTATGAGCCTATATAATTTTCTATGTCAGTATGTGTTTACTTCTGTAGTCTGAATGGTGAAAAAGTGCACTAATCAGACTCTCAGGTTTTATGTGATAGAACACTTGTATTCATCGGCCATATGAGTGCATGAATCACTCTTAATCTCCCTGCATGTGCCTGCAGGTAAATGCCAGGCCATATGTGCCAAATAATCAACACAATGATTAGATGTAAAGGTACACGTGTGCTATTCAAACACAGCATTGTTACATGCAGGTCCTAAATTGAGAGAAATCACAGCTTATCAAATGACATACTCGCCCAGGGATTTGTCAGAGTGCTTAGAGGTCATATTGTGCAGTAAACATGAGCTATATACATTACTACAATAAAATATGTCAATTCACTTGACATGAAAAAGAGTTTTAATGCAGCATAGCTCATGTTCGAAGCATATGATTCTCTAAACACACTAACAATAATATGGTTTTGCATTGAAAAAAAGCAGTAAAATAATTCTAATTATTTCATTAATAAATATTCTAATTATAATCATAAATAAGTTATATTATATTATACATTACTAGTCAAAAGTTTAGAATAATTATGTTTTAAAAATGTTTTTGAAAGAAGCTCTTTATGCTCACCATAAGAGGTGAGCGTATAAGAGATATAACCTTTATTTGATCTATTGTGAAATATTATAACAAATTAAAACAATTTTAATGTTATATATTCCCTGTGGTTGCAAAGCTGAAATTACAGCAGCCATTACTCCAGTCTTTCAGTGTCTCATGATCCTTAAAAAATCATATTGTGTGACAGTATAGTATTGTTATATCTCTTTATTCTCATTTGTAATTTATAGAGCTGGGCAATGATTAATCGCATCCAAAATAAAAGTTTGTGTTTACATAATTTATGTGTGTGTAGTGTGTATAATTAATTTGTATATATAAATACCCACACATGCATGTATATTTTAAGAAATATTTGCATGTATATACTTTATATATATATTTATACATAATTAATATTATATATAAATATAAATATTTTATATATTAATAACACAATTTTCTTAAATATATACATGCATGTGTGGGTATATATATATATATATATACATACATACAAATTAATTATATATATTATGTAAACACAAACTTTTATTTTGGATGCGATTCATAACGATTAATCATTTCACAGCCCTAGTAATTTATTCTTTTAACAACATTTAAAACACATTAAATGATTCTCCATATCAAAAGTGTCCCCTTAAAGGTTTTGTCATCATTTATTCACCTTCAAGTTGTTACAAAATCAGTTTCTATCTTCTGTTGAACACAAAATAAGGTATTTTGAAGAATGTTGGTTACCAGAAAACATACTATGGAAGTCAATGTCAACTGTCTGGTTACCAACATTCTTCAAAATATCTTCTTTTGTGTTCAACAGACAAACTCATACAGATTTGGAACAACGTGAGGGTGAGTAAACGAAAACAGAATGTACATTTTTGGAGAACTATCCCAATAGTAACAAGTAGAGCACTTATCAACACATATACCCTTTTTGATTTTTATATGTAGAGATTAGAAGATTTGAGATATGGCATGTTTGTCTAACAGGAGATAAGCCTCTAGCTCTTTGATGATTGAAAGTGCTGTTGGTTATTGTAATATTTTGCCAGGGAATGTTGTGCTTATACATTGTGAGATGAGGGTGCATCCATGTTTTTACAAACAAGCTTAAAGTCTGGAACAAAAGTGTGAATTGTATGTGTGAGCATGCACATTCTTTATTCCTGAATTGATTTTTCTCATCTTAAATTGAGAAATACATGTGCATCAGCTAAATCATTAGAAAAACTGATTGAACCCCTAAATACATTAATGTTTCCCCAATCATTATTACATAATCGGGTCCTTAGCGACCCAGATCGATAAGTAACACGGATGGATCTCCACCTGTCGTGATAATATAAATCTCTCTTGATATTAGAGTAAAAATTACAGAAGAATAAAATAAAGCATATTTTGTTACCTTTTGGAGCTTGTAAGGGTTCAGTTTGAGCAGATGTTTTATATCATCATCACTGTCCTCATCAGAACTCATTTCCCAGTACATTCAGCATCTGGCTCATATTCAGCATCTCAAACACATTCTCAATATTAAAAAATATTGCTGGTTTAACTTGAAAAAATAAGTAACCTGGTTACCTTAAAATTTTAAGTTCATTGAACTGGAAAAGTGAGTTAATACAATGAAGGAGATTGATTTAATCATCAGAAACTCAAAATAATAAGTTATCCCAACTAAATAAATTATTTAAGTTGATTTGACAAAAGAAAAAAAAAGGATAAATCTTGACATTTTTTTACAGTGTAATTCAGTCATCAAAGATTAAATTATTGTTTTGCAAAAATAATAAAAAAATATATATAAATAATATATACTTACACTGTTACATACCTCGGGTCGCTAGAGACCCTATACAAGTTTTACAAAACTGAATGGGAGAACAGATGTTTTTTAATAATTTAATTTAAAAAATCCTTGTTATTGTTACGGTGTCTAACCCTGGTGATTCTATCCACTCTCAGGCCCGTGCTCTCTCTCCTGAATAGGTGTTCTAGGTGTTAGAGTTTAGTGGGGATCATTAAGCTCTGATTACATTACACCTGTTCTGTTTTAACTCTGGGTCCTAAGCTATATCTGCCTCGTTAACTCTGCGTTCTGTGCAAAGTATTTTTCAACTCCGTGTTTCATGACAGAGCGCTCTCTAATCTTCCTGATATTCTGTGTTACCAATCCAAGCCTGTTACTAACCTCTCTGACTGTCTGCAGCCTACCTTATGACCACCGCCTGTACCTGGACTCTGATTCTCGCCACCCGACCTGAACCTTGACCGCCTCCGGCTTTCCTGTTGACTGCTACCCGTCTCTAATCAAGCCTGCCTCTGATCCTGAGTTCAAGTTTATTCTGCATTGTGTTTTCCTCTTACTGAGACGCTTTATGTTTGCTTGAAGACGGCTATTAAATAGTTGCAAATGGATATGCCTCACGTGTCTGATCATCACAGATATATTGTCTATAATGATTTGATTGAGGAATACTAAGAAGATTGATGTCTAGCTAGGAGGGCAGTGAATGATGTCACGTGTCACTAAATACCTGAGGAATGCGTTTAAGGGTTAAACATTTAGCATCTGATTATATAAACTAATAGACATATTTGCTAAACCCCATTTACTAAATTTGGAGAATAATCAAAAACAAGGAAATTACATTTTCAATTGCTCAGATTTTTTTTTGTTCAGACAACATATTTCAGGTGTTTAACAAAGGGGGAAACCCAAGATTCGCTCCATTAAATCAGTCTGTTATGTACACACTGTGGTCTCTTGCACCACGGCCCATCATTCAGCTGCAGATTGTCTAATACACTCAAACGTGACAAATGGCCAGCATCTCAGGTGACCAGAAGTCCCAAAAAATTGGGAACAGTGCCGGAAGTATCTAAGCTGTTGTCCCGAATACGAAATTCGGCCTTAATTGTCCCGAAAATTATACTAAAGCAAAATCTTGATATAAAATGTCTTATAATAAACATTAAAAATCATCCGTGGAAGTGGAGCTGTCCTGCAGCCAATCAAGTTGCAGCAGCCGCAGCCCGAGTTACAGTGAATGTGCAGGCAGCCACTCAACTTTGTTTTGAGCATGTCAATTTCGCTACTTGACGCGCAAATGGATTCAAATGGATATTCGCGTCTGGTTTGAAGGCAGCATTGAAGGAGTGAGTGATTTGTCACGTCCACTGCGTGCAATGAAAATACTTCGTTGCGGGCCTTAATGTCTGATGTCGAGGTTTCACTTGAAGCAAATAGTCTGCACAATTATTTAGTTTTTCCTATTTAATGACCGACAATTTAGTTTTAATAATTAGATTCTTGGCATAAGGCTTATTAGCGTTCAGGCTATAGCCTGAAAGGTCTGCTTCAGCCTGTGCACTGTTACAACAGTAGGCTAACACTTTTTCTTCTTTTTTTCCACAAAATTTGAGTTCATGATTGTAATATGTTTTATTTTCTTTACCCCCAACCCCCCCAGCCAACCCCCCCATCCCAAATTTCAGCCAATCTCATCTGGTCACCCTACCAGCATCTCTCTCCCTATGGCAGGCAAACAATGTGCACATCTCCCAGGATGATAATGTTACCCCATATCTTGCACAGATGCACCCTGAGGTACAGGAATGAATGAAGGTTTGCATTCTGCCGGTGAACTCATGTATGACAATACGGTAACACTTTAGAATACTGTATCTTACTTACTGCATAACTAATAAGGAATTAATGAAGAACTAATAGGTAATTCTTTATTAACACTTAAGTCACTACTGTTAACTACTAAGGAAGATGTGTTAACTAATCAGTATGTAATATAATTTTATGATTGTGTGAAGTATCAGTTAGTTAATCAATAGTTAATGAATTCTGCCATACCTCCTGAAGAACTACTATTAATTATCTATTAATTAAGGTTCAAGAAAAATAACTATGAAGTAACTACTAATTAACAGTCATACACAGTAGTCAGTTTGTCATTCTTCAGCACTAATAAGAAACATAAGTGCAGACATTTACCTATAGGCTATGATCTGCAAATAAGCAAAAACATATGTATATTACACCTTATTATTATACTTAGTTCTTATACATTTTAAACTTCTTTTGCACCATTCAAGTTCCAGCAATATCGCGGTAGCCACATACACTGAGCCTGGGTTCTTCCAAGGTTTTTTTTCTCCATTCTGTCACCTGATGGAGTTTTGGTTCCTTGCCACTGTTGCCTTTTTCTCCTCTCTTTGCCTTTGTCGCCATTGGCTTTTGGCTTGCTTAGCTGGGGACATTTAACATTTAATTTTGAATTTAACAATGCTATTACAACATTGTTTTCCTGTTATCTATGTGAAGCTGCTTTGAAACAATTTGTATTGTAAAAAGCGCTATATAAATAAAGGTGACTTGACAGTGATTTGGTGACGCAAGAGCGCGGGCATTTGCATCCTCCTCTGGAGAGTGCTCAGCGAATCGGCGATTTGGTACATTTCTTTAGCGAAATACAGATTCGTGTACGTTTTGTTTAATCCATAAAACCATTACTGTGCTGTAAATCATTTTGTTTTATGCCAGGGAATATACAAGGACACAATGTCAGTTACCTTATAGCTAGCTAAATCTATTTACATCAGATGTTAAAATCTGTTCTCAGAGCTGTGCACTGTTATGGGAAGGTTATGGAGTCAGAGTATTTTTTTGTTATTCTAAAATGTTTGTTAAATGAGTTTAAATGTAGGCAGTATTATACATGTTAAAACAAAATATTTTTTTTTGCTGTATTAAAAAATGTTCTCATCTGAAATAAAGGAAGATATCATGTAAACAAGTAATTTTTATTTTTAATTTTTACTTTTTAAGTGTATTTTACAATGGTTTAGATGATTATGTTAATATATATAGGCTATATATATATATATATATATATATATATATATATATATATATATACACTCACCGGCCACTTTATTAGGTACACCTGTCCAACTGCTCGTTAACACTTAATTTCTAAGCAGCCAATCACATGGCGGCAACTCAGTGCATTTAGGCATGTAGACATGGTCAAGACAATCTCCTGCAGTTCAAACCGAGCATCAGTATGGGGAAGAAAGGTGATTTGAGTGACTTTGAACGTGGCATGATTGTTGGTGCCAGAAGGGCTGGTCTGAGTATTTTCAGAAACTGCAAATCTACTGGGATTTTCACGCACAACCATCTCTAGGGTTTACAGAGAATGGTCCGAAAAAGAAAAAAACATCCAGTGAGCAGCAGTTCTGTGGGCGGAAATGCCTTGTTGATGCCAGAGGTCAGAGGAGAATGGCCAGACTGGTTCGAGCTGATAGAAGGGCAACAGTGACTCAAATAACCACCCGTTACAACCAAGGTGGGCAGAAGAGCATCTCTGAACGCACAGTACGTGGAACTTTGAGGCAGATGGGCTACAGCAGCAGAAGACCACACCAGGTGCCACTCCTTTCAGCTAAGAACAGGAAACTGAGGCTACAATTTGCACAAGCTCATCGAAATTGGACAATAGAAGATTGGAAAAACGTTGCCTGGTCTGATGAGTCTCGATTTCTGCTGCAACATTCGGATGGTAGGGTCAGAATTTGGCGTCTACAACATGAAAGCATGGATCCATCCTGCCTTGTATCAACGGTTCAGGCTGGTGGTGGTGGTGTCATGGTGTGGGGAATATTTTCTTGGCACTCTTTGGGCCCCTTGGTACCAATTGAGCATCGTTGCAACACCACGGCCTACCTGAGTATTGTTGCTGACCATGTCCATCCCTTTATGACCACAATGTACCCAACTTCTGATGGCTACTTTCAGCAGGAGAATGCGCCATGTCATAAAGCTGGAATCATCTCAGACTGGTTTCTTGAACATGACAATGAGTTCGCTGTACTCAAATGGCCTCATATATTATATTTATATATATATTCTTTTTAATAGTAAGTTTGATTTGAGTCAGAAGTATGTGGTAATTCTTTATTAATTACTAATGGGTTCCCTATATTGTCACTTTAGAATACTGTTTCAGGTTCTAAGTTATTCCTGAAGGACTATCTAATAATTATTTATTACTTACTAATAAGTTCCTTATATTTTTACTTTAGAAGACTGTTTCAGGTTATAAGTAGCCTAATTCCTAGATAATTATTTGATAATTCTTTATTAATTACTAATGTGTTCCATATATTTTCACTTTAGAATACTGTTCCAGCTTCTAAGTAATTCCTGCAGAATTGTTTAATACTTATTTATTAATTACTAATAAGTTCCATATTTTCACTTTAGAAGACTGTTTCAGATTATAAGTAGCCTAATTCCTGGATAATTATTTTATAATTCTTTATTAATTACTAATGTGTTCCATATATTTTCACTTTAGAATACTGTTCCAGCTTCTAAGTAATTCCTGCAGAATTATTTGATACTTATTTATTAATTACTAATAAGTTCCCTACATTTTCAGTTTCCCTCAGTCGATGCTAAGGAAAACAGAAAACACACAGTACTGTATAGACCATTTCACAAGATGTAAACAACACTGGTCCAGAAGCACTTCCTGTTTCATTTTTTTAACACTACATAAAAGCTGGCATAAAATACAACCAACAGAACATTTAAAATTGAATCAAAAAGTTAAACAAACATCTTTAAGATGTTTTCTTTACATGTGAAATAAAGAAAAACAGTTACAAACTGAAACAGGAAGTGTTTCTGGCCCAGTGTTGTTTACATCTTGTGAAATGGTCTATAAAATATACAAATAATCTGAGGTTAGTTTTGTATGACTGTTCAGTAGTTACTTCTTAGTTATTTTTCTTGAACCTTAATTAGTAGATAATCAATAGTAGTTCTTCAGGAGGTATGACAGAATTCATTAGTTATTGATTAACTAACTGATGCTTAACACAATCATAAAATTATATTACTGATTAGTTAACACATCTTCCTTAGTAGTTAACAGTAGTGAAGAAGTAGTTAATGAAGTGATGACCAATTAGTTCATCAATAATTCCTTATTAATTCTGCAGTAAGTAAGATACAGTATTCTAAAGTGTTACCGACAATACTTCAATAACATAATACAGCAGGTACACGTACACCAAGGAGACTTGCTTAAATCTTTTTTTTTTTTTTTTGCCATTTCAGATGAGAACAGATTTCTACAGATGACAAGGCCCTACATCACAATCCAATGATCTCTGCATGAGTAAAATCTGTCTTCACGTTCTAGAGACTTTGTGTGCGGTTGTGAAATATAGCTGACATTTCTAAATGCCAAGTCAGTATCATCATACATACAGTAAATCCAATATATGCATAAGAGTAAAGCCTCTCTGGTGTAAGGCCTCATATCTGCACTGGATTTTTATTTTTATTTTCCGTGTTGCTTCTGCTTGATCTTCTAGACTTACAACTCAATTTTGTTGCACAAACTAATAACTGACCGTATACTACAAGCAGCACTCTTACTATGGAGCTTTGCTAGTCACTAGAAATAAAATGTGTTTTTATTTATTTTTTAACCCGAATTTTTATGAACTTTATTTGAGGGCATTACACTACACGACTTCAGAAGTTTAGAGTCAAGTTGGTAGAGTAAAAGAAGTATTTTATGGTCACTAAGGCTGCATTTATTTGATATAAAAAAACAGTATATTATTACAATTTAAATAGCTGTTGGATCATTACTCCAGTCTTCACATGATCCTTTCAGAAATCATTTTAAGATGCTGATTTGCTGCTCAAGATACATTTCTTATTATTATTAGCATTGAAAACAGCTGGTGCAAGATTTTTGTGAAAACCGTGATACATTGTTTTTCAGGATTCGTCACTGTAAAAAATGTTGGGTTTTTTTTGGTGAAATAAATACTAGTG
Organism: Hybognathus amarus; assembly: GCA_030378365.1. NCBI lineage: Eukaryota > Metazoa > Chordata > Actinopteri > Cypriniformes > Leuciscidae > Hybognathus > Hybognathus amarus. Next base: position 38,271 of record JAQIUQ010006623.1, read on the forward strand.
AAAAAAAAAACAATGTAATTTACATGAAAAAGTTAGTACAGGCAAGAATAAAAAAACGAAGTAAATTCCATATCAGTACTTAATTCAAGCGAGTAGAAAGTGTAAATATCAACTCAATAAAATTAAGTAAAAATGACTCAACTTTTCTGATACTGGGGTTCCCATCATGCACTGGACCTTGAATAATTAATGAGGTTCATTTTTCACTGGTTTCCAGCTGTATTTACACTGTTTTATCATTGATTTTTGTTGTCAGTATTAGTAACTTGCCATTTTCGAGTAAATTTTTTGCTCAAAATGACCGCCATTGTATTGTCTACCAAGTATAGCGGTCTTTGCATTCACATGATGCTTAACATCTGACATGATGTAATATAAATTACTTAGATGATCAAAGTAAAGCATATACTATAAATGACTAATAAAATTCAATATTATTGTTTTAGTGAAATGTAATGTAAAGGCAAAGGACATCGATTTTAATCAACCTTTTACTAGCCAAGTTAAAATTACTTATTTTCTGTAAATTGTACTTAATTCCATGTTCCAAGTAAATTTAACTTAAAGATTTTTAATTAAAGCTACTGATAAATATGCTTAGGTTTTTACTGGGCAAATCTTTGTACATTTACTAGCATTTTCTGAGTGAAAAAAAAGTTAGCTATAGCTTTTTTCAAGTAAATCCTACTTGTTTCAGTGTACAAATATTCCTTAATCTTGTCTATTTGGTCTTATTAACATAAAGTAGCAGCAGTAGTAGTAGTAATCTTTAACATGTTATGTGTAAAAGTTATTTTGGTGACTTTTACATTCTAAAAGTTCATTACTTTAAACTATTACAGTTCAACAAAATCTGCAGAGGGGCAGTTGACTTCAACCATTCAGTTATTTCTGTTGATGTTTTGGGTTAGATTTAAACACTTCAAAGGTTGTAAGATTGAGAGACAACTCCAAAACTTGTGAAAGCTCAGACTTTGCCAGGTTTAAGCTGTGCCTGGAGCATCATTGAGCAACTGCAGTGAATGCATGTGCCTGCACAAGCAGACTTGCTGAGGCAAAGCCTGTGAGGGAAACTGATACTGTAATAGTGAAACATGCTCAACAGTTGTATAAAATACTGGGTGAAAGGTTTCGTAAAGTACACTCTGTCCAAACAAGGAACTCTTTGCTGTAGTCTGTTTAAACATTCCTTATAACCAGACCACATTTGCACAGGTTTCCATTTGTCAGGACCTAGTACAGTTTTGTCATTTGCTGCTTAACAATGCATATCCATAGCAGCTGTTATTCAGTATGGAATCGTAATGGGGCAGTAAAGCCTAGTTATCTTGTCCTTCATTTGTTCTTCGGGCACGTGTTTTATTATTACCTTTATAGTGTGTAATATGGCTGTTTGTGAATGTAAAAGGTATACAAAGTTTCAAAGATTAAAGTTCAGATAAATCTCCCAAAAAAAGAACTGATTCTGAACTGCCTGACACTAGTCGTCAGTAATTCCAGTCTTATTTCCTTCACAAACCTACATTGAAACAAATTTGCGTAATGCCAGCCTATGGTCTTTATTGGCTGCTCGAAAACAACGTCTACTTTGACCCTCAAACACTGTAGTTGTTGCTGTAGCCTTGAAAGAGTTTGGTTTGTGTTGTGTGGACATATCAATGAAGCCGTTTTCTGTGCTGCAAAAGCAAATCCACTTCGATTGTAATACTACTTAGACGCATCACAACAGATTAGGCCATCTGACCAATCAGAGCAGAGTAGACCAATCACAACAGACTGGGCCATGTGACCAATCAGATCAAAGTAGATGCATCAACACAGATCGGGCCATCTGACCAATCAGAGCAAAGTAGATCAATCACAACAGACTAAGCTATGTGACCAATCAGAGCAATGTAGGCTCTCGAAAGTAGGGGTTTAGAGAGACGGAATGTTTTATCAAAACTTTTCTGTGAGGAAAGTTATGTATATAATGAGAAAATGTAAGTGTGTTTTGACCTTGGATGTATATAAACCTATAGTAGGAAAGCAAAACAATATTAGGAACCTTTAAAATAGTAGGGGCACATTGTAAAATAAAAGTTCCAGAGGGGATATTTCCAAGGGGGTAATCCATAAGCCGGAAGTTGCAGAACTTCACCTGCTGTTAGCATTCCATTGACTCCCATTCATTTTTGCGTCACTTTGACAGCGAATAACTTTACATCTGAGGCGTTCAAAGACCATTTAGCCATTATTTATTTCTAAGGAAACACGACAATTTATAAAAGGCTCCATTACCTTGTATCTTACATCATGGCCCCGTATAAGCAGTTTTTATAAAAATAAGCTAATGATTGTGTCATAACCAATCGACTCTCGGGACGTGGAGGCATAAAGTCCGATAAAGTCAAGGGAGAAGCCCATAGAGAGTCATAAAGTTGATCCTGCTGCTAGCTCATGGACAGCTAATACTCTCTCTCCATCTCTGTGAGACTCGGAAGGGAATGATTCAGATTTCATTTGGTACGGCTACTAGAAGACGTACAGGTTGCTCACGTGACTGGCTCAGTTTGAGCTTGCGCAGTATGCCTGGCTATCAGCTTTTAACGGCCTTCAATTTTCTCCATTGAAATCAATAGGGTTTCTGTGTCCATTTCTTTTATGTCTTTGGATATTTCCAGCAATTAAACATTTGGGGTTCCCCCAAATAACCTTTAAGTGAACAGTTCTTAAAAAAAATAAAAAAAAAAAATTCCCACTATAAATAACCTTTTGTGGAATGGAAAGGTTTCATGGATGTTAAAAAAGTTCTCCTCAGATCAGTATCAGTATAGTCTTATTTAATGCCATGCCAGCATTTGTTACTATCTTCACAGCAAAAACTGATTAGTTTTAAGGGAGATTAAAAGTCTGTTTGAGATTTCAGGGTGGATTGCATGCAATTTATTGTTTGGACATAGCCAACTCTTCTTACCATGCACTTATTTAATATATAATGATTGACAGTAGGTCTAAGGTCCGAGGGAGGAATTTAGACCTTTGCAGCAGTGTCAGCTCGCTCATTCCCTGAAAGCTCAACATGGCCTGGAACCCAGCAGAAGATAATACCACATAATTGATTCTGTAAGTAGTCTACTTTAAAGGATTATCCCCAAAGGATGGTCAGTTTTTAAAGTGACCATTGCTTGAGGACATGATTTGGACTCCGTGAAAATTATAAAATATATATATTTTTTGTGTCTTTTCAATATATTCCAAAGCTAAAAGTACTTCTACAAACATGCTTCAGCTGTAAAAATTGAGCATTATTTTGGAAAGCGGATTCTATAATGTTGCTGTCCAGTCACCATTGCTGCAGTCACACCATTTTCCACATTCAAACCATCTGTAAATTTGGGTGAATGAAAAGGGGAATGACCATGTCACCAATGACCACGTAGCCCAAGATTGGTTGCCCACTGAAGCTAAGCAGGGCTGAGGCCGGTTAGTACCTGGACGGAAGAACTCCTTTAAAAACCATAAGGAAAAAAAAAAGGTTGCTACTGGAAGAGGTGTTAGTGAGGCCAGCAGGGGGCACTCACCCAGGGATCTGTGTGGGTCTTAACGCCCCAGTATACGCTGATTTCACGCAGTCGCCATTTTGAAATGGCTCCGGTGGGAAGAAAGCCAGTTTAAATCAAGTGTCGCTTTAAATCATAGGAGGGTTGTGAATGTGATGGCGTATTGTTGTGTTTCATGAAGAAATTTGTTTTTCTAAAAATGTACATAAATTTCTTTCATTCTTTAGAGTTTAGACAATATACCATGACATTTATAAATACATTTTTTAAATCAGAATATAAAAAAGAAGCAGGAACGAACTATATACATATCCTATATTGGATATTAACATCTAAAGCTGCGTTTCCACCTCAGGAACCGGGTAAAAATCCTTTTGGGGACTTGTGCGCTGAACATGCTGATTGGATCTCTTACCACGCTATTCTTTCTGCCCAAAGGCGCGCGTTCGTCCCATCCATCTCACGGTCAATGTCCGCTGATAACAAACGTCTACTTTTAAATCTACAGTAGCATTACAAGCTTTCTGAAAACGCTTTGGGTGCTCGTCTCTTTTCTGCCGTTTTGTTAATTACCTCGTTAGTAAACCAATCGCACACAAAAGCAGCAAAGCTTGAATCTCCTCCATACAAAACTCAAAACAAACACGCAGTCTAGGAAGAGCAGTCACACGCAGTTGTAAACGCAGTAAGCAAGCGGTCTGGGGAAAAGAAAAGTTCCTGTGAAAACAGTTCCTGGGACAAATAGTTCCTGGTAATTGCGGTGGAAACTCGGCTTAATAGTGTAAATCGCTGCAGCAGCTTCAGGTTGGTAGTACAAGACATTGTCTATCTGTATTTCTGTGATTCTTCCCACCGGAGCCTCACTTTCGATTTCAAAATGGCAGCTGTGTGAAATCAGCGTATGGTGACGGGGACTCTATACTGTCAAAAAGTCCTTCGGATGAGAAGTTAAACCGAGGTCCTGATATTTTCCTGATATGTCCTCCGGAAAAAGAGTATCCAAGCCAAATTTGCTCAGTGGCCTCAGTCCATCATGGCCTCCTAATCATCCCCATATACTGATTGGCTTTATCACTGTCTCCTCTCCACCAATAAGCTGGTGTGTTTTCTGGCGCAATATGGCTGCCGTCACATCATCCTGGGGCACGTTCAAGTTCAAAACGGTGAGCAACGTTTTGCTACGGTTTCCTAGTTGAACGTCATGTTTCCAGGAAACGGTGTGCACCGGTGTGCAACGGGGTTTGAGATATGTTTTCTCTTGTTTGGTGGGTGTGTCAGAACTGCAATCCAATCAGCAGCAACATGTATATAAAGCACACGGTATTAAAGTGAACTCGCACAATGGGTTAAGGAAGGAAAATAATTTACAAATGTGTTCAATGCAGATCGCTATATGCAACAACTGAGGATATTAGAAGATATGTATGTCGTTTATTGTAAAAATATAGGAAATCAACACAATGATGTAGTTTATTATATTTTTTAGCTTCATTGCAAGGGTATGACATTTGGTATAGAAATAAAAAATGGTAAGTGCTTTTCCTAAAAATGAGAAAGAAAATAGGTTAACATTATAAAATGCAAATAAAGTTAGTGTGTGAGGCTAAACAGAATGTGTGGTAACACTTTATAATAACTGCACGCTAATAATCATTAGTTAAGTATGAGTAAACCATTAATTCATCATTCATAAAGCATTAATAGACATTAATAAGCAGTTTATAAATACAGCTATAAATGCTTTCTTCTTGATTAAAAAGCGTATCTATAATTTGCTTAATAATTGTATTTTCATCCTTTATTAATGATCAATTTATCATTTTTAAATGAAGAATTGCATTTTTTATGAACCAGTTATTTGAGAGTTGTCAGTGGTTCGTAAGATTACTTAGAGCGTGTAAGTAAATGATTAATAAACTATTTAAATGTACATTCATACATCTTATTATTCAGACATATAGTCATGGTTACTTAGTGTGTTAATAAATGCTTTATTAACATGATGTATTAATGCTGTAATTCAGGGTTAATTTGGGTAGTTATAAAGCATTTAGTAGTGGTCAGTTAACTATGTTCGTGAGCTCATCTAAAGTGAGGACTATTCATGCCTTGTAAAGCATTTTTAAAGGCTGTTAAATATTTCTATGTTCTGTATCACTGTGTTTTGTTGTTACATTTGACTGTTTAGAAGATTGACAAGTCTTTAAATCGCCTTTATAAATGCTTTACAAAGCATGAATAGTCCTCACTTTAGATTAGCTCACAAACATAGTTAACTAACCACTACTAAATGCTTTATAACTACCTGTATTTACTACATTTACTTACACTTTCTAAGTGATCTTATGAATGACTGACAACTCTTAAATAACTGGTTTGTAAATAATGCTATACTTCATTTAGAAATTATTAATTGATCATTAACAAAGTATGAAAATACAATTATTAAACGCATTATAGATATGCTTATAAATCAAGGAAAAAGCATGTATAGCTATATTTATAAACTGCTTATTAATGTCTATTAATGTTTTATAAATGATGAATTAACTGTTTACTCATGCTTAACTAATGATTAATAGCGTGCAGTTATTATAAAGTGTTACCGAATGTGTTTTAGTCTGAATTAGGTAAGATGTGTGCTTTCAGTTTCCACAAATCCCTTCACTTGATTGGGATGTTCTCTAGTGTTCTGGGCGGCAAGTGCAGTTACTGTAACATCGGGCATAGGCTATTTTGTAATATTAAACACATTTTTATGCCGACTTCATTAAGCTCCGAAAAATCTTCACAAAGAGCACAGAGAATGGTCTTATTAGGATCCATAGTTGCAACTCTTGCGTCATCAGAACGGGGTGTTCAACGCATCACCGTTTCTGTTTAAAAAACGCTGTGCAACGTTTTGTCCAGGCTGAACGCAGCCCTGGTGTAACAGTGTCTGGTTTGTGTATCCCTGGGTAACCACTAGAGGTCCTCTTCCCCACTGTGTCCCCCTCTTATTTACTATATCTTTGTTTGTCTCATCATTGATCATCGCACTCAGCTGTTTCCACTCATCCTGTTAGTATCTGTGTATTTATACCCTGTCTGTTCAGCCTTTTGCCTGCCTGGAATTACGTTTACGGTTTGTCCAATAAATGCTCTTGGATCTTACCTGTTTGTGTGTGTGCATCGTGACACCAAGTGGATGCTGCACATTGGTGGTGATTGAGGAGATTCCCCTTCCATGTAAAGCGCTATGAGTACCCAGAAAAGCGCTATATAAATGTAACAAATGATTATTATTATGTCTAAATACTGCTGTCTATATATTTGGGAGAGTCACTCTTCTCTTTTGATGTGGCAAATCAAAGTTAAAAGACAGTAAAATGGGCTGGGTTATTTTTGTTTGCTTTTAGTTTGATGGCATGTTGAAGAGCTTCAACCGTCTGTTTTGAAGTGATGGTTCATTGGCTTCAATGTACAAACTTTGAACTGGCGAAGTTCTGAATGCTTCCAATGCAAGCTGTAATCCCTGATGATGGTGTCAAGCATCAGTTTTATATGATTTCCTGGCAGAATCATAAATTATGCTCCCATAGTCCAAACGGGACCGGATCAGTACTCTACAAAGTCGCAGAAGGACAGTGTAGGCTGCTCCCCATTTAGTTTGGGCCAACACTTTAATTATATTGATAGCTTTAAGACATTTGTTTTTAATGATTTTAACTGAGGAATGAAAATAATTGTCCTCCTCTCTAGATATCGCTGAACATTTACCGGCAGACCTTGTGTATGTGTGGGGGAGTGGGAGTGTAGTTCATGGCCAAAGCCTCTCGACTTAAGATATCTGTAGAACTCTGCACACTCCATTATCTGTCTGCTGCACAAAGTAGTCTTTCATTTAACTTCTGTTGGCGTGAACATCCAGACAACATCTTCCTCAAAAAGATCTTTGTTCCAAATGAGAACAACACAACTGTTTAATCATATCTCAGTGCTCTCCACCGCTCTGACTATCTGCAGCTGAACTCCGTTGTCACAACAAGCAGAGCTCAAATCCTCAACAAAACCTTTATCTAAGAATTTTCTTCGCAGAATAATATATCACTTTCCTCAGGCTTAAAAGGATCAGAAAATCTGATATATTTTAGGATGCCTGACAGGATAGTGGACTTTCAATGTCATAAAAATGGAAATAAAAAAGAAGCTATATGGAGATCCTCAGTCATTCGAAAACTATGCTGATGGACACTGAAAGAGATGGAGGCATTTGGGCGGATAAGTGAGCTGATAAATTATAACATGACAATAAACCTTCACAACAGGATGTCATACCATGCAAATCCGTGAAATCAAGCAAATCCATGGGCTGGCGAAACCGGTTTTCTGTTCAGTCATCAAATCTAAGTACAGAAAAAAGTACAGAGCTTAACTGTGTATATTATATTGTAAATATAAAATGTTTACTATTTAATACACAAATCTCTGAGATACTTAATTCTGATTGGTCATTTGCAGCATTCTATGGTCAAATGGAATAATGATAAGATATTTGATTGGCCTCCAATGTACTATAGCTGTGCTAGTTTTATGTTTGTGGCACTCTTGTGTCTCTTTCTAGTCAATTATTAAATTTAAACTTGTACTAAATATTTAAGATCTATTTTATTAATTGAGGAATCGAGCCATCCAATAAGCACAAAAAATGTTCACAGTCAAACATTATTAAAAAATAAATCCTTTTATAGACCCTTCTGCTTCACATCAGGGTCATGATCATCCTGTCTAGTTTTGCTATGATTTATCTTATATACTTGGATCAAATTCAAAGACAAATTATTTCCATTTTCTATTGTTGGCAATTAAAGTTTCTTCCTTGAAAACTACATAAAAAAAACATAACAGGACTTAACGCTTCAGGCAACATAAACTTTCAAAAAGTGGATATGTGCAGTTTCAAAAAAATCATATTAAAATAGTTTTAAATAATATCAAATATAATTTGAATAAAAACATCATTTTCTACACAACTCAAACAGCTCTTGAGCTGATTTTGCGTGATCCTCCACATTTCCTGCATTTCATATGTGACTTCCTGTAACACAGCATGTTCATTCAAACACAAATGTTTACATTATTGCAGTCTCTGCAGTTTTCTATTCAGAAATGTGTCCAGAAAAGGTCATGATATCAGTGACCTTTTGGAAACCTATTGAAGTTAGCAAATGGTCATATAGCCATACGATGTTTGGAGAGGGATTGATATTGAGAGAAAGAGAGAGAGAGATGTGTTGTATGTCAGACTCAGCAGGTCTGCTGAGAGTTTGATTGTATTTCCTGAGCGTGCTGCGCTGTGCCTAGTTCTGTCCCTTTTCTCCCCAACCATGCGCCATCTGCCTCTCCTGCGCTTCATCCTCCCCCTTCTCTCATCCAGTATGCAAACCGCATTTCAAACCGCCCACAACCTCCCCCACCACACACACACACCCTCGTGGCCTGGTTCGAGCGGGGCCAGGTAATGATGATGTGACACGAGGTGAGGTTCTCGAGCACTTTTTGTTCCCTGTTGGCATGCTGCTCTCTTACGGCAGAACAGGGTGGATAAAACATGCCGCTCTAATGCCCCGAGTAAGAAAAGTTGCTGGGTTTCCAACTTTATGTGGTACAGTGAGTAATACCCAGAGTTGTTTTTGTAAGATTATAAAAACAACCGTAAAGTGTTGCATTGCTGCTTAGATCTTAGTGAAGCGTAGGAAGATGCATGTATTTGAACAGCTTACTTATAAGACTGATAAAGTGAAATAGGATTAAATGCACATTTTTTCCAAGTGTTACACTAATGGGAGATTTGCACAGTAGAATTCACACTCATAACTAGTCATAGCAGCCCACTCATAGCTTAGCGGGCTTGCAGAGCCCTTTTTTGAGAAAGCATTTGATTTAGCCACATTTCGTGTTTTTTTTCTCTGCTTCTGCTATTAAAGGAGTAGTTCAATTTTGAAAAAAACTTTTGCTGATAATTTGCTCACCCCATGTCATCCAAGATATCCATGTCATTCTTTCTTCAGTCGAAAAGAAATTAAGGTTTTGATGAAAACATTCCAGCATTTTTCTCCATATCATGCACTTCAGTGGGAACCAAATGGTTCAAGGTCCAAAAGACTGTTTCAGTGCAAACTGCAAACTGTTCAAAGGGCTTTAAACGGTTCCAGACGATGAATAAGGGTCTTATCAAGCGAAACGATCAGCCATTAAATAAATAAATAACAAAGTTTAAGTTTTATAAGCTCAAATGCTCGCCTTGCTCTGTTCTGTGACGCACGTCCGTGACTCTCCTGTTCGAACTCGTTCGAAATGAATGAATCTTTTTCTGAGTCATTTGGTTCATTCAACGAACGAAACGAACGAATTGACTCAGAAAAAGATTTGTTCATTTTGATGAACGAGTTCGAACAGGAGAGTCACGAACGTGCATCACAGAACAGAGCAAGGCGAGCATTTGAGCTTATAAAACTTAAACCTTAATTTCTTTTCGACTGAAGAAAGAAAGACATGGACATCTTGGATGACATGGGGTGAGTAAATTATCAGCAAAAGTTTTTTTTTGGAAAAGTGAACTACTCCTTTAAATGGATTGGGTTGCAAAATCATTTCTATCGCACACTGTTAAAAAGTTTGGGGTGGTGTTTAAAAGATGTCATAATGTCACCAAGACTGCATTTTTGTGATTACAATGTTAAACAGTACTATTGTGAAATATTATTGCAATTTAAAAAAGTGTTCCTTTTTAATATATTTTAAAACGTCACATGATCCTTCAGAATCACTGTCACTTTTGATCAATTTAATGCATTGTTGTTTTTTATTTTACTTACCCCAACGGGATCCCAAATGAGATGTAAAAAGGGTTACACTTTATTTTGATAGTCACTTTAGACATTCTACTAACTATGAGTAACTTTTCAACTACATGTCAACTAACTGTCATTAGAGTATTAGTAGGCAGTAGTAGACTGTCAGTAGACTGTTAGGTTAGGGTTAGGAGTTAGGCTTTGGGTTAGGAGAACAAGTTGACTTGTAGTTGCTAAGTTACTTATAGTCAGTAAAATATCTGTTGGGGGACCAACAAAATAAAGTGTTAGCAGATATTAAACAGACAGTCTACTGATCCTCTAATTATAGTTAGTTGACATGTAGAGGCAAAGTTACTTATAGTTAGTTGAATGTCTAAAGTGGACTATCAAAATAAAGTGTTACCGTAAAAAGTCACAACTGAACTGGGAGATATGAATTCACAATTGTGGGTGAGTAAATGATGACAAAATACTTTAGTATTTTGATAAATACTAAAAACGTATGTTAAGTCTTTAAAATTGTTCATGCAAATGTTATGGTTCCATTAAGAATGGGATGTCCATGGATCATTTCCATTGCACAAAAGTTTCTTTATAGTAGAAAGACAAGAACTGCTGTATGACATCACTACAAAAAAAACCCCTTTGGAACCTTTATTTTCAAGAGTGTGGGAATGAGTTTTATTCACCAATCTGACCCTTGAACTATGCATCTGAAATGTTTGGCCTCTAAATTTTGACAGGTCCATTTGACCTTCAACAATCAAAATTACAATCCAGTTTCCAAAAAAACTCCTTTTTCGAGGTGAGTTCAATCCACTTTTTCATGTACCTGCAAGCAAAAAACACACACATTCAACAATAAAGAGTTCCATCTATTTCCTCCACTGTCTGACAAAAAGGCCCGTTGAAAGAAAATTGCTCTCATCTCAGGATAGAAGTTGGAATGTCAGCATACTTTTGAAAAGAAGGTACTACAGGTGATTTACTTGTCATGGTAAACTCTAATGCCTCTAACAACACATCTATGTCACAGCCATGCAGGGTTAACACTAAAAGAAAACTACAAACAGCTGAGTGATCGAAAGATCAACTTTTAGAGAGATAATCTTAAGCATCTTTACATGTTTAGTTGCAGATTACTACGCAAAAATGTTTTGTAGTCAGTAGATGAACTGAACTGACGGGAATTCTTTGTGCACTTGGACAAAGCAGCCTAAAGCTGAACATGAAATAGCATTCAACTCTGCTTGGACTCGATTTAGATTAATATCTCTCTATTCAAATACCTGATTTGTTCAATAATACAGGTGGATCATAGTCGTCCCTGTCATGTTAACACAATAACCCAGTGATTCGCTCTGATGGGACCTTCATTATCTTATAGAAGCAGGCAGCATGGGAATTTTCAGATTAGCATTGCAGAGTCAGACTGACATATGAATGAGCTCCAACTCCTAGCTGTCCTGTACCCTCTCCTGCTGCACCTGTGATCTCTGTGAGAGTTGTTATGCAGGCCGCAAGCAGCTGTTCTCATTCTAATGAAGCAGTTAACGCATCCACGACAGGTCCAAACGGAATAAACATTAGGCGCAACAGCGCTGTTCATCAGCCAGCATTTCAATCAGAGATCATCAAAAGTCATCTAACCTCAACAATTTAATGCCAGATGATTAGCAGCCTGAGATAATGTAACCACTATTGATCAAGTTAAAGAGACAATACAATTCACAGAAAAAATCACATTCATCTTGAGAGAAAACTAAAATAATTTACTCATCTTTATCTCATTCCAAACCGGTGCGTTTATGTTAAGACTTAAAAAGTTAATGGTGACCAGTCTGTCAAGCTGAGAAAAAAAAAAAAAATGTGTTTCATTGTGTCTCTGTGGTATTTCTCCATGTTTGTTTTGTGGAAGCTTTCGTCGAGTGTTTTCAGGTTGCAAATTAATGATGGATCATCTGTCAATGCACTGTAAAACAGTTAAGCTGTTCCATCCATTCTCCTTTAATGTCCTAGAAAGCACACCATGCTTCTCCTGAAGCCAAAATATTGAAATTCACATAATATCAATAGTCACGCATTTTTGAGATGATCAGTAAAATCTGCATTAACTCTTGATTTCAAACATTCTGCCCTCAGCCTAACATGATATATAGATAAAGGCAAATTGTCAGTTGGAAATGCGATGCTTATCGAACGTTGATGACAAGCTTTGTTCTGTGTATATTTACTATAAATATACGTAATTATAGCCCTGGAGGAAAGAGATCATTGTTGTGCCGGTGCTCCATCAAAGTCAGACATTCACTATTAAAACTCCCTATACAGTAGGGCTGCACAATAAGGGTTAAACTGATTATCACGATTATTCTCATTTGAAGAATTATGGAGAAAGATAAATATGCTCTTATTTTATATTTTACATTTGGCCTGTTCTTTACCCAACATCGTATACTTCACCTAATAGGTGATATGTAGGTAGCACATGGACTTCATTTAACCAACTATGATTACATCAATTGGAAAATTAATATTAAAAATGCATTGATTGCAATTGTATTAAGAAAATTGAGTACATTTGGAGAGTGTTTTAGGTTCTAGTGATTATATTAAGTTCTTGAAGAGAACCAATTCTTCTGCAAATGAGTCAAACCTCAGATCCAGATTGCTCCACTAATTCAAACAGACAGATTGCAAAAGAAAGATACTATTGTTATTTTGGCCAAGCACTGCAAACTATGGAAGATTGTATAAGTATATATATATAGAATAACTGGATTTATTAAAGTTTGTCACAGAGAAAAGTTCACTCGCAGATAGCAACAAACAGCACATGCTGTTTTCTTCCAGGAACACAATAGGCTACAGTAGCTGGCTGTATGAAACTTTCATTCAAGCAGAATTTCATAATGGACATTGCTAAACTCCAGCATACATATTTGCTGGGGTTGTCAGATCATCAGCGCTTTATTTGCTGACCAGAGAGCATTCATTATTAATCTAGAGAAGCAGAAATTAATTAAATATGACACAATTATTATTATAAACTCGTCCATACAGTAGGAAGGCTTTTTTTAAATCGGTGCAACCTGACTAGAGAAAACGTCTCGGGTTATGACTATAACCCTTGTTCCCCGAGAAGGGAAAGAGACACTGCGTTGTTGAAAACAACTCTTTGGGGACGCTCCCTAAGCGTGCGCTTCTGAAGTATGAATGAATCTAATCCAATCCTGATTGGTGTTGCGTCGTGACGTAACATGTGATGGCATAACCGGTTATATAAAAGTGATGCTGACACACATCAGCCTCACGATGAAGCAAGCTGCTCTAAGGCCTTGAGGGGCGTGGCAAGATGATGCAGTGTCTCGTTCCCTTCTCAGGGAACAAGGGTAATAGTCATAACCCAAGACGTTCCCTTTCGAGGGAACTCAACACTGCGTCGTTGAAACCGACTCTTTGGGGAACGAATGCCCTCTAGGCCACGCACCGAATAGACCTGTCCTGGAGTGAAACTGATTCAGGCACTCAGCTAAGACGAGAGCACATGTGCACCAGGCGTACAAGGGAGGTGCAGACTATAGAACCTAATAAAAGTGTGTGGGGTAGCCTAATCAGCTGCCTTACAGATCTCCTGGATGGGCACTCCTGAAAGGAGGGCCCTAGAGGACGGCATACCTCTAGTAGAATGAGCCCTTATGGCCAAAGGTGAAGGCAAATTGCGCACCTTGTAAGCCGAGGTTTTGGCCTGAACAATCCAATTGCTACTGGTTTGCTTGGATGCCAGGAGCCCCTTCTTAGGTGACCCAAAACACACTAAAAGTTGGTCTGACCTCCTCCAAGAAGAGGACCTCTCAAGGTAAACACTCAAAGCTCTGACGGGGCAGAGCAAATGAAGCTTCTCTTCTTCTGCCGACACATGAAGTGGAGGATGGAACGTTTGCAGAACCGTAGACTGAGCCGCATTAGCAGGCACTTTAGGCACATAGCCTGGACTCGGCTGCAAAATGGCCTTAACCTTGCCAGGGGCAAACTCTAAGCAAGCTGGTGTCACTGCCAGGGCTTGGAGATCTCCCACACTCTTAAGACAGGTGATAGCTAAGAGAAAGACCAATTTGAGCGTAAGATCTTTAGCCGAAGACGACTGAAGGGGGCCAGGGATAACCCTTCAAGAACCACTGCCAGGTCCCAGGCAGGAACCCTGGACCTGGTTGTCGGTCTCATCCTCCAAGTACAACAGATAAAATGAAATGGTAAATGCACTGCATTTATATAGCGCGTTTACAGACCCAATGGCCACCAAAATGCTTTACATATTGCTTCACATTCACCCATTTACTCACTCATTCATACGCCGACGGCGGTGTCAGCTATGCAAGGCGCCATCCAGCTCGTCGGGAACAGCTGAGGTTAGGTGTCTTGCCCATGGACACATTGACTCTTGGTCAGGTGGAACCGGGGAATGAACCACCATCCTTCCAGTTTATATACAACCTACATGAACCGCTGAGCCACTGCCCCACAGCTCCAGGTGAGGGTAGAAAATTGTGGGGAAATTATATCTGAAAACCATACTCGGGCCAGCCACATCGGGGCAACCAGAAGTTGACTTATGCCCTCCTGATGGACTCTTCGGGACTCCCGGGAGCAGAGCGATCGGGGAAATGCGTAAAGGCGAAGCCTCTGCCAGGCCTGTACCATGGCATCCATCCCCACCTGGGGCTGAACCAAAGTGGGCAGTGGGACGTCTCTCGAGATGTGAATAGATCCACTTCCATTGGTCCAAACCTCTCCCATATCAACTTCAGATGAACCCGCGGAAGATACATTGCTCTGATAGACATTATTTTCCCTTAGAACCAAAGAATAATCTGATGCGCCAGTCTGCACAGAGGCCGTGATCTGAGTCCCCCTTGTCAGTTCAGATAAGCTACCTCCACCAGCCTCCACCAGCTCCTCATATGCTTGGCCATGAACTGGCACACCTAACTCACAATCATCCGCATCGATGCTGAGCACGTCCACTTCCTCGGAAGCAGAGAGCTCAAGCATTGGGACCTGATTGCCGCGCCGCGACCAGAACCACTCGTCAAAGCACGCCAGCCATCACGACGCAACACCAATCAGGATTGGATTAATTTAATTCATACTTTAGAAGCGCACGCTTTGGAAGCGTCCCCAAAGAGTCATTTTCAACGATGCAGAGTTGAGTTCCCTCGAAAGGGAACAGAGAAACTAGTGTTCCACTTCACACTTCAACACCCATATTGCACTGGGCATGTTGCCGTCCAAGGCCACTCCCACCAGTCTATGGATACGCTTACCTGAGTCAAATACAACTTTATTTCAAGGTGGCTGTGTTACAGTGTAATTATATATTTAAGTACTGAGTAATAATAATTAGCAACATGTACATACTATATGGTTTGGGTTAGGATAAGGGTGTGGTTAAGGGTAGTTGCATGTAATTATACACAATTTATAGTAATTAATTACTGTAGAAATTACATGTAACATGTAACAATGACACTGTAAAATAAAGATTTTTTTTTATTTTCTTTAGTTATTTCCTCTTATTCTGGTTTATTTTTCATACGTTTTTGCATTGTGACCTTCACTAGATTGACCATTAGTCATCACACTCTTCCTCTCATAGAGGTTGATTATAGTGATTCTTACAATTTCCAGCTTGACATGGTCCACAAGCAGGCATGCATAGTAATCCATATGTGCTGCAATTGCACCGTGTTTCGGCAGGCAGTTTAGCAATTACAGTGGATCATCTGCAGAAGGCTTTATAAGGCAGTATTCTTACTGGTCATAACTGGCAGCAACCAGTTGTCCACCAGTTTCCATCCACAATCGGCTGCGTTCATTTCACATTCCTTTCCAATCCACACCATGATCTGAAAGTAAACTCTTTGGCAGTGGTATTTGGTTGAGGACTCAGTTGGAGGCAGACGTTCTGGGGTGACAAATGAAATTACGGTAACGATTTTCTTGCTTAAAAAGGTTGTAGCGCAAAGAGGCAAGTGAATCGGTACAACACTGCCACAACACATTTGCACAGGACTGGATGGTTGATTCACCATTCACAAGTTTCTGGAATGCTGTCTGTTTCCCAGCACTAAAAATATCTTTAGTTGCATCACATCCTGTGAAGGCATGAATAAACAGCAACTGGGAACACAAGTCAGTACCAGGACTTGTTTCATCTCACTGATGTAAAACACTTTAGACTTTGACTTTAGGCTTTGGACTTGTCTGAACGAAAATAGAGGCCTCTATTGTTCGTCCCAGCATAGTAGTGGAGACGATAAGTAAGTCTGTATCCTCCCCTATCAAGGTTGTGTGTTGATGTTCTGAGGCCTTGACTGCAGCTTTGACAATGTCCACGTCTGCATCACCTGATGCATTGATAACAGTGCAGCCCTTCTTCTACAGCTCCACTGTCACAAGATTGATAAGTCCTTGTTAGTTGCAAGATCTGAAAAGGAATTCATCATTTCTTCCCACAAATCCTCTGCATTGAAGTTAACAATTGTCTTTGATGGAAGGACCTTTGCTACATGTATAACCATCAAAAACAACTGTTGCTTTACCCTAATGGCGTATGGTAAAGTCTGCATATGACTGTGCAAAGGCATCGTAATGGTCACCCTTTTTCCCAGGTGATGAACCAGGGAGCCACCGTCAAGGACATAATGCTCAGTTGTGACGGAATCCAGGACAGTTTTGTTAGATTTCTTGCTTGAGTCCATACTCCAAGTGTCCAAAAACACTGAATAGGGACTTACATGACATAGGCTAAATCGTTCACATCTTCACCCTAAACAAAGATAAAACCTTACAGTAATCTCACAAAATCATGTATTCCATTAGTATGTAATCATGTCAGTGCAATTTAGACAAGTCCAATAGATTTATAGACACATAAAACATGGTTAGACACCAATATTCCATAGGTCAAATAATGAAGGAGTTAGTATATTTTAAGGGCTTCCTGCGCATCTTGGATGCCATCTTGAAAATTAAATCTTTCTAGTGGTCAAACTTTGGTAAACTATTAGTATGCTATTAAGGACACCTAATACTACAACAAACAGCACTCTAAAAAGAGAAGTGTTAAAAACAACACACAGTAGGTGTTGATGGTTTTTTGACGCAAGTTGTGTAGATTTTTACACACAATATTTTGTCAGTTGCTACATTTGAATCTAATTCAAAGTGCAAACTTGGTTAAAAGTTATTTCTTCATGAACATTTCTCAAAAGCAGCATTGTCAATCAAGTGTTGAAGCGTGAATAACTGAACAATGTACAGTACAGTGAGTCTGTCCAGTCACTGACCTTGAAACATTGTCTTGTTCTTTGTCTGCACATGCATTCTGTACTCGACTATGATTAAATGCTTAATATTTTTACATTTGCCCCTTTCGCTTTATTTTTTTTAAATGACACAATTTGTGTATTAAAATTACTTACACAATTATTGTGTTAAATTTGACACAACATGTGTAGTCCCTGAGCACACTCACCACATGTGTTAAAATTCTACACATGATGTGTAATTTTTAACAATCTCTTTTAATCTCTTTTTGCAGTGAGCTGAGAAACCTTTTGTTAGAATTTGTTTAGGGTTAGGTGTTTTTTTCTTCTTCATATATGCAGCTGCCTAAATACCCATAAAACGTTTGCACTGTTTCCACCTAATGTGTTCAAGAGAACAAAACTTTCACTTCCTGGGAAATTGGCACAAAATACCTGTTATAAAAATGGTTGCTGCAATCGGGAAAGCTCTTTTTTCATATATACATCATAAAAGACTTTCTCCTCAGAGCATGCAGACGAAAGGCAATAACTGTCATGTTATCTTGCATTCGAATGCATATGCCTGGTGTTTGAGAATGTAATCGGGAATGAGATAGTTCTGGGGATTATACCCAAACATTGTGATAACAAACTTTGTCTCAGGCATTTTAGAATGACCAAATCAACATTTGAGATGTAATGCAATGAAATTGTTCTGCTGGTTAGTCCTATTATCCAATCACATCCTCTGTCGAGCATTGGGGGATTTATCCAGTAAATGTGTTTCTATAGTTTATGCACAT
Source organism: Hybognathus amarus (assembly GCA_030378365.1). Taxonomy (NCBI): domain Eukaryota; kingdom Metazoa; phylum Chordata; class Actinopteri; order Cypriniformes; family Leuciscidae; genus Hybognathus; species Hybognathus amarus. Next base: position 56,762 of record JAQIUQ010006623.1, read on the forward strand.
GTCTTCTTACAGGATAAAGAAATGATCCGCCTAAATATTCTTCACAGACTAACTACTAACTGACATCTGCATTTTCCCAGCAGTCATCAGCACTGTGTCAACATCGCTGAAGAGTCTCCTGACAGCCATGTGGTCAGTGAGGGCTGAATACTGTTTACAAGGTGCAGGCAGTTGTGTGTTTCAGTCATTCATCTGCTCCTTACTTTGACAGACAAATGAGGTCTGTCTGAAAACCAGTAAATGTGTTCAGTGGTTTATAGTACTTCCTCTCCACATTAGTCATGTTTGATATTACTCAGAACCCCGCAAAGGTGAGTATCTGTAGCTTGTTCCTGGGCATTTGTTTGCTAGGTCATGAATATACAGTACAGTACACAATGAAGTCAATAGTTTGCATGAATGTTTTAAACTTTGATTCAATTACTTCATTATTTCTACAACTTAAAATGACAAGTAACCTTGAAGAAAAAGAGTTATGTGCAAGTTGTTCCCTTCAGTCTTGAATTGTTCTATTCTCTGCTTCATCTAGCTATACAGTAAGGAACATAAATGTTTAAAAGGCACAAGAATAATTGAGCCCGATCTCATGAAAGTTCGTATTTATAACACGAATGTCATTTCTCGTGCCATTTATACGCCAAAAACAGTTTTTGCGTGTATATGGTACGCGTTTTTTGCGTGCATATGATACGCACTTTTTGGCGTGTAATACGCACGAACTCGCCACCCCCCTCCCCCTAAACCTACCCCAGGGTTTTTTAGTGCGTAGCATATACACACTGGCGTATAAATGCCACGAGAAATGACATTCGTGGTATAGATACGAATTGTCATGAGACTGTGTTGGAATAATTGGTTACACTTTAATTCGATAGTCACTTTAGACATTCTACTAACTATAAGTAACTTTTCAACTACATATCAACTAACTCTCATTAGAGTATTAGTATATTATAGTAGACTGTCAGTAGACTGTTAGGTTATGGTTAGGTGTTAGGCTTTGAGTTAGTAGAATAAGTTTACTTGTAGTCGCCAATAGTCAGTTGAATGTCTGTTGGGGGACCAACAAAATAAAGTCTTTGCAAATATAAAGCTTACAGTCTACTAATACTCTAAAGACAGTTACTTATTTGTAGTAGAATGTCTAAAGTGGACTATCAAAATAAAGTGTTACCGAATAATTAACTAAAATTACTATACAGACTAAAATGTTTTGCATAGCATAAACATGATTACCTCAATAAAATAGACCTCAAAACAGACCAGAATATTGATTCATGCCCAGTATTTTATAAAGTTGTACTGATAAAGAGATGGGTATGGGAGATCAATGAAAGGGTAAAAATTAACTAAACGTTCATTTTGAGTGCAGAACCACACTCATGACAACAAGTTACTAAATGTGACAACAACAACAACAAGGCAAATAAAACTGGCAAACTATCAAACAATGCAACACTTCTCAGAAGATCACTGTTTCACTGTCTCACAACCCTCTGACGGTTAATGCAAATCCAAGGCAAGTGAAGACAAAGAATCAAAGAAGTTCACAATGAGGAAGGCCAATGCATTTTTTAAAAGGAAAGGAAGAGAGGACACAGATAAAACAGAGCTGTCACTCAAGCCATGTGTGCCTGTCACAGATCAGACTGCTTATATAGCTGACTGATAGGGAACACTTCACTCTAAGGCTGTGCCAAGAAATGCTTCATATCTTTTAGTTTGTGAATCCTAGGATTAAGTGGTTTGGTTTCCTTACTTGCATTTTTGTAAGTGATGATTGATCCATTATCAAGATATGGTTTGACATCATGTCATTGTGCAAGATCTTAAAGGACAGGATGTTACAAAATACTGATATGAACATGGTCGTGTTCCACTGATTAAACTCAACTCAAATTTATTTATAAAGCACGTTCAACATCATGAGCAGAACCAAAGTGCTGTTCAGAAGGTATAAAATAAAAACAAAGACATAAAACAATGCAAACATATGAAATATACAACTCACAAAGCATTATTAAATGCCAAAGAAAACAAATACGTTTTAAGCGCACTCTGAAAAACAACAAGTACTGTCAATTTAAAGGGACACTAGACGAGAATGCTGTTTTTGTCAAACAGCGATCCCTAGAGTAACTGTGGAGTACTTGTTTTTAACAATACTGTCGTAAATACCACTCACCGGAGGGCATGACGTGTTACATAGTATACAATAGTACATTGTGTTTAATTTGTCATTTAATGAGATCTAATATATGTTGTTAGTGGTGAGAATTTCACGTGATTAAATACATATCCCCATGAACTTTAATGGTCCAGAGGAAGAACTTTTGCCATGTGTGTCACAGGTTCTGGGTTCTAATCCTTACTAATTGTATGGTTTATTTTCCTCATCAACACCGATTGTTTATTAGTGGCTGTATTTCAAGCAGGGACATGTTTTTTTTGTGCATTGGGTTTTGTGATTTCACCGTAATGAGTCTCTCAGTCCCCGCAACGGATTGAGCAATGAGCGCGCGTCCGTTTGAATATCACTACAGAACACACTGAATCACTGAAACTGATCACAGCGGCAACGAGCACTGACTTTGGTCACTTGATTTCAAAAACAACACATTTCAGGTTGCCTCTTCCTTAACAAACGAAATAAATGAATCTACTAGAGTTACGTGGAAATGTTTTATTTGTTTGTATTGGTACATCCGTGCTGCGAGATGTTTCAATTGGGAAATATCACACGCACATTACGGCTATACTTCGCGTCTGACTCCTTGCTCGGTCAGTCTGCTCTTTCCTCTTTCTCTGTTCCTCCGACAATGCTGTCCTAGCGGCTCGCCGGCCTGAAACTGCAAGTGAGATTTTTCCACTCACAGGCCCCGACGGGGGTCGTGACGCCCCCCATTCAACCCGAAAGAAGTCATATAACCATTTCAATAACTCTGAAGCTGTTAAATTAACCTAAAATAACTGCATAGTCTCCCTTTAACTGTCCATATAAGCAGCATTGTGAAATAGAGACGCATGTGGCATCTTTCATTAATGCCCTTAGGGTTGCACATTTTTCACTTCATCCTCAAAGTGCACTTCGTCAAAGTCCACCTGCTGCCAGTGGCCCGGTGCCCACCGTCTGTTGAGTCTTATTTGTGGGCCATGCCTGCTCCATGTGCTCATCCTCTCTCACTCCATGGCAGGTCTTGGCACCAAGTGTGAGGTCTGTTTACATCATCACTGGTGGGTATCTGGATGCACCTCAATGCACAGTTCTGAAGCCTTTTTTTGGGTCTTTATCATGGTGACTGTGGATAACTTTTAATTGGGAAACTGCTAAAGAAATGCTGATCACCTTGTGTCTCAATGATATACATTACACTATAGTGTGAACGTGATCTCTGTTTACATAACAGTCAAACAAAGACCATGCGCTCCAGGCTGTAGCAGTAGAGCTAGTTCTGATTATAAATAATTACCTTCTGGTATCTGTTGAAAGGCTTTTATATGTTTTGCTTTCGTGAGTTAATCAGAAGCTAATTTTCTTAAGTCTGTTTCAATATTTTGTTCACAATCTTCAAAAGCATTCAGGGGACTTACATGCTATTAGAGTAATATGAAACCTGTGAGGTGTGTATTTACCTTTGAACAGGACTATTTTAACTTTGTGTAAAATGTAGGACTCTACCTCACCCAAAGCCTAAAACAAACGGAAAGATAGACAGAGAGAGAAAGGGTAAAAATGGCCCCAATCTGTGTGCCTGGCTGATGGTTGATGGGTGTTGGGCTGAGTTTAGGGAGAGGGGGAGGATTTTTAGTGGGAGGGACAGTGTCATCAGGATTGGGGAGGGGAAGATCAACCTGATTCCTCAGGGAGTAAGGTGTCTCAACTACTCTCCTGAACATGGTAAATTAGCTGAAACCGTCAACACTAGCTTTTCTGGCAGAGTTTTAGTGTTCATTATGGATGAAAAGCGATTCGTTTTATTTCCGCATTGGAATACAAAGGTGTGAGGACTTTGGGAAAAGTTTTATGTATAGCAGCAGTCGAGGACCTCAGGTGAGTTTCTGAGATGTCAGACATGCGGTGTCAGTTTGCTAAACTTCTTTGCCTCATTTCTGTCAGTCGATTTTTGCACACAATCTACATGTGAATATCCAAAAGTGTGTTAATGATGCTTTGTGGGATTTTATACATTTTGCTGTGGTAAGCATTTATTTGGGCTACAGTCAAGCTGTTAAGTGTTACAGTGCAGCACATGTGACTCCTTATTTTTCTATTTCAAATATAGATATAAATATTTGTAATATATAGTTCCTGGTATCAAGAAAGCTGGTACTACTAATTTCTGATGTGAAGAAGACTTAACAGGTCTCTGTATGTTTTTTAATAGTAAGACAATTGTCAGTTTTTTAATTGACAGAAACCAATATTCTGATAACTATAATATTAATAATATAAAATGTTATTATTAAGTCAAGTCTTTGACTTGTCAATTATAACATGACCTCTCTTCTGAACACTTTATTGCTGCTTTCTTATATGTAATCTCATTCAAAATTAAATTATATTTCTTTCTAAATACCTAGCACCATCTCATCCATCAAGGGCTTTTAACATGGTGTGGTCATTAGATATTATATATTTAACAATGAGTTTATTACATATTGAACATTTTGTGGTATTACACATGATAAGAAGGTGGTGATGCATGAAGGTGGACATCTTGACGATCACAAGAAGGTAGTCACCTTAAAGGTTTAGTTCACACAATAATGAAAATGCTGTCATCATTTACTCACCACTATGTCATTCAAAATCCGTAAACTTTTGTTTCTCTTCAGACACAAATAAAGACCTTTTAGATGAAATCTGAGAGCTTTCTGTCCCTATGTAGACAGCTATGCAACTACCACTTCAAACTACTTCAAAAAGTTAATAAAGAGATCGTAAAACTAATCCATAATGAATTGATCCATTTAATCAAAATTCACTTTATATTATGAACAGATTGTATTTGGGCTTTCATTCACATATAAACATTGATCACGAACATAAACAGAAGCTCAAATATGCTGCGTAACATGAGAATGAACCTCATTGGTTCTTGTGGACGCTCAAATGTGCTGCGTAACACGAGAACGAATCGCATTGGTTCTCACAGAAGCTCAAATGTGCTGCGTAACACGAGAACAAACCTCATTGGTTCTTGCAGAAGCTCAAACATGCTGTAACACAAGAATGAACATCACTGGTTCTCATAGAAGCTCAAACGTGCTGCGTAACACGAAAAGTGAACTTCATTGGTTCTTGCTGAAGCTCAAACGTGCTGCGTAACACAAGAGTGAACCTCATTGGTTCTTGCATAAGTTCAAACGTGCTGCGTAACACAAGAATGAAACTCATTGGTTCTTGCAGAAGCTCAAACGTGCTGCGTAACACAAGAGTGAATCTCATTGGTTCTCATAGAAGGTCAAACGTGCTATGTAACATGAGAATGTACCTCATTGGTTCTCGCAGAATATGAAATATGTTCAGTGTATAAAGTGATCTTTATGAACTTCTTGAAGAGTTAAAGTGGTAGTTTTGTGGACTGTCATTGGAGGGACAAAAATTTCAGTTATATTTTCATGTGTGCATGGTCCAAAGATCATACAGGTTTGGAAAGACATGAAGGTGAATAAATGATGACAGAATTCGTGAGCTTAGAATTATAAGGTTCTATTTTCGCTTAGGGTAGTTCTGAGATATTGAGCATCAAAGTTTTTACATCCCACCTGGCAAAACTGTTATGTAGTATAATCTTCTATTATAGCTTTATCTATTAATCTTTTTTAAACAAAAATAACACCACACAGGCATTAATAAACACCTAATGGATCAGATTATGTCAAAAACTCAATTTCGACCAAAAGTGGAGATAGAACCTTATAATTCTAAGCTCACGTAATTGTAAATTTTTGGTTGAACCAACACTTTAAGTGTCCAGGGACAGGTAAACTGGGACTAAGCCATTTGTCTTAACTATCCATTCTCTGAATCCCCCCCCCCCCAATTAATATAATTGCCTCCCTGTGGCACTAGGTGTGGACATGAGGGAATTTTTGTGAGGTCCTCATGCCCATAGACAGATAGGGAAAACACACAAAGATGTTGTCTAACTTTTAGAATTTAATATTTAATCTCCTATACAGTAGAAAATATACAGGTATTTACTGAATGCTTGACTTTAAACAACTGTATTCATCATAATCTTATTACAACAGTTCCTGTTCACAAACATTATTTTGTTAAGATGTAATATTCAACGTCATTCGTAATGCTTCAGCGCTGTTGAAATAGCTGTAAAAATCAAGCATCCATGGGCATGTTGATGCTTGGCTCTGGCCACAACTTTTGCAAACAATAAACTTACAGCAAGAGCCAATGTAATCCTACAGTAACCCATGCACCACAAAGCATAAAACATGTGCAGGTGAAAGTAAATCCTTTAAAAGGAAGTGAAAAAAATGCAGTATTCACAATATAAGGAGTGCAGTTTGTTGGCTTACTAGTGGTTTACTGTAGTAAACGTTTTTAAACATAGGCTATGCTACAGTTTACTTTGATGTGACTTTCTTGAGTAGTCTTGTTGCTTGCTACACTTAAATTTGACTTATTACTACACAGAAACATTACAAGAGTGATAGCATGCTAAACTGTTCAGAGTATCCTTAAATGTCATTACATCTAACAAAACTGGCAAAGTGAGGACTTATAGTGAAATATGATCCGAGTGTGTGTGCTGCCTGTCTGAGCGTGTGGCAGCAGGTAGCTGTGAGAGTGTAGGCTGGAGGGCAGAAAACGGCACATCCTACTGCTAACAGACTCAGCCTTAGGGATTTCACAACTTGTACCGGTTTGATTTCAGGAGATTTCAAAAGAATTAAAAAGTATTGTTTCTGAAACGTACCCACGCAGAAACACTAGGTTTCCTTATCATTTTGAGGTTTAACCAGTATAGCACAGATTATTATTTATTAAGTGCCTTTATCTGACGTGCATTCCAGGAAATAATGCTCCATAACACCCCCATTTAGAGATTTATGGCAGTTAAAACTGTTATCTTACATTTACATATTTGTTCAGCAGACTGGCAGAGAGTAATACTTTAAATCTGCGTTAATTAGCTCTGCCTTTTTTTTTGCAAACTACTTTACAGTTTCCTTTTTGTGATTTATTTATTTATTTTTTCAGTTTAAAGAAGTTTTTGTGAGTTAGTGAGACAATATTTGGCACCTCTGAAAGTATACTTTCAGTCAGTGTGATTGTTTAACTGCATGAAATAATAATTTAACTGTTGAAATTACCAATAAATAAATAAATAAATAAATAAACAAACCCTAAAATAAAGTAAACATTAACTTTGTTTTGTTTTAAGGTAAGGATAGGGGGATCAATTTCAGAGTCCCCCCAAATGTATGATTTTAATGCCTGTTTTCAATACTGTTCCAGTGCACTTCATAGTTTACATGTCCCATTTCCATATACTTATTATTCTTGACTTAGATAAAAAAGATTGGTCTACCATGTGAAAATGTATCACCTGGTTTAAAGAGTCCTAGTGCTCTTCTCACAGTTAAACTTGTAATGTAGCTTGTCAAGACATGTCAACTCAAAACAGGAGAAAAGAATACGTGACTATGGTTTTTTACTAGGTGAAACGGACAATAAGATAAGCGGGTGTGTGTATGAGTGCCTGTTTTGTGCTTTCAGATTTTAGTATGTGTTTATATAATGGCCATTGCAATATTACTTTGTCATATCAGCTCATTGTAAGAGCATATATTGGCACAAGATGGTCTACTTGTCAAAAAAAATATTTAAATTCTTTTGCCTTCTCTTCAGGTCTGCAGGTCCATGTTGAGACGGTGAGAATGGCTTTCACAGACACAGCCATAATTCTCACTGTCATGGCAGTCCTAGGAATGTTAACCAGATGTCAGGGGAGCCTGGTTAAAGACAACTCTCTGCTGAGGTTCACCCATCATTTGTATAATGCGAGCATTTATGAGAACTCTGCCCCCAGGACCTATGTGGAGAGCCCAGTCCGAATGGGCATCATTCTATCTGATACCTTCTGGGACATCAAGTACAAGGTTGTCTCTGGTGATGATGATGGCCTTTTCAAAGCCGAGGAGGAAACCGTTGGAGATTTCTGCTTTCTGAGAATCAAAACCAGAAGCAGTAACTCAGCTGTGCTGAACAGGGAGGTACGAGACATTTACACTCTCACCGTTGAGGCTACAGAAAGTACCTATGAGAACGGAGCTAGAACAAAGGTATTGATCCAGGTGCTTGACACAAATGATCTGAAACCGCTCTTTTACCCTGCCTCTTATAATGTGCTAATCAAAGAGGACACACCGATCAAGTCAAGCCTGGTGAGAGTGACTGCAACGGATGCTGATATCGGGAGCAATGCAGACTTTTATTACTCATTCACCACTAGATCACACCCATTTGCCGTTGATCCTTTCACGGGGACAGTTACACTTGTCAAGAGACTTGACGCCAGTCAGAGAGACCGGTATGAACTTACAGTGCTGGCAGAGGACAGGACAAAGAAAATTTCTGGCGTGCAGAAGTTTGGAAATGTAGCAACGGTTGTTGTGACCGTAGAAAAGGTGACCGAAAACTTTACCCTCATTGCACCCACTAGTGCAGTAAGTCCGCAAACGGATGACGACAAAATAAGTGTGAACATCAAGATGGAACCCAAGGAGAAAGAGAAAGTGGCATCTTTAAGTATAGTTGAAGGGGATCCACTAAAGTGCTTTCAGATTATCCCATCAACTTTGCATGATGATGGCTTTCAGCTTGTCTCAACAAAATGGATTGACTGGTCACAAAACCCATTTGGACTAAACATCTCCCTGCAGGCCAAAGACAGAAGTAACCGAAATGGTTTATTGCAAACACCAATAAAAACTGTGCATTTCCCTCCGCCTACTCATGTTAAACCCTTGACATTTGAACAAGAACTATACTATGTCTCCCTCAGTGAATTTTCCCCACCGAAAAGTCATGTAGTTAAAGTATCTGTAGGTTTGAGTGTCAAAAATACAACCTTCAGCATCAAAGAAAACCCAGACAGCTATAAATTCAAAATCAGTGCCAAAACTGGTGTAATTGTAACTTCTCAGTCACTTGATTTTGAAAAGCACTCACATTATGAGTTTGATGTTACAGCAAACGATGGAGAAGCGGTCACCCGTGTCGTTGTGGATATAATTGATGAAAACGATAATGCCCCTAGGTTTACATTGCCTTCATACCAGGCTTCTCTGCCTGAAAATGTCCCAATCGGAACAAGTATCTTAACTGTCTCTGCTATTGATGTGGACAAAGATAACAATGGTTTTGTGACCTACGCTATAGCAAACACAAGTCCTGTTCCTTTCAGTATAGACCCACTGACCGGTGTGATTTCGACCTCTCAGGAGTTCGATTACGAGCTCATGAAGAGATGGTACCACTTGAGAATATGGGCCTCTGACAGCGGCAGCTCTTTTAACAGAGTGAGCGAATGCTCTGCAACCATCACCATGACCAACATCAACGACAACGCTCCAGTGTTTGAGCGGGTGGCGTGCAATGCCTCAATCCCCCGACACTTTCCTGTGGGGCAAAGTATTACAGAGATGTCAGCACTCGATCTGGATGAGCTGCAGCAGATCAAATACAGGATAGAATCTGGGAATGACGAGGGACTGTTTGCAATTGACCCTGTTTCTGGCACCATTAAACTTTCTAGGGCAATTCCCTCAAATTATGAAGACACAGATAATCATTTTTATATACTTAAAATAACAGCAACAGATGGCAAATATAGTGCCGATCCCAATACCGTGACCATACATATCACTGACAAGGGCGAAGGCGCCACCACGTATTGCCGAGGAGACCGGAATTACTAGGCAGTTGACAGAGAAGCTTATTGAGTCATTTAAGCCGTCTCTCACGGTCAAAGAAGACGAGTCTATCTCAGATGTTCATATAATTAACCAGCACTCTCCAAAGTTTATCATGGGCACACCGAGCTCGTTTGACATCAGGGAAGACTTTGCTCTCAATAGATCTGTGTTGCAGTTTAACGCCACTGATAATGACTCTGGCTTTAACGGACAACTTGTCTATGCAATTTCCAGTGGAAATGAGGATGGATGCTTTACTATCGACATGAACACAGGGGACCTCAAGGTTATCAGTGCTTTGGACAGAGAGCAAAAAGAGTTTTACATTCTCAACATAACTGTGTATGACCTGGGATCTCCACAAATCTCTACTTGGAAGTTTCTTGCTGTCAATATTCTTGATGCAAATGATAATCCTCCAATATTTTCTCAGCCAAGATATGTTGTGAACATCCCAGAAAACACAGAGGTTGACAAAAGCATCTTCAAAGTCAATGCAGTCGATTTTGACTTGGATGACAACGGAGAATTTAAATTTTCATTGTTAACCTTTACCAATTTGTTCCAAATTGATGAAGTTACGGGGGTTGTGAAGGTAACTGGCCCTTTAGACAGAGAGACCTTTAGTAGGTATGACCTGAAAATTGAAGCCAGAGATCAAGCCAAACTGGATACACAACTATTCTCATTTGTAGATCTGGTGGTTGTACTGGAGGACATCAATGACAATCCTCCAAAGTTTGTACCCACAATCTACAGAATCAAAGTTCCTGAGGACGTTCCTCCAGGCACAGTGCTATTATGGGTCGAAAGCTTTGATTTTGATCTGGAGAGTGGAGGTTTCATAAGCTACAACCTAAAAAACAGTGAAGCAGGGACATTTTTCCTGGATACATCTACAGGCTGCTTGACTCTGGAGAGTGAACTGGACTTTGAAAGGCAGCAGTCTTATAATCTAACTGTTCGAGCTGTAGACCATGGAAAGCCACGGTCTTTATCGTCTTCATGTTTCATTGAGGTTGAAGTGTTAGATGTCAATGAAAACATAAACCGGCCACTATTCACTCTTTTTGTGCACAACACAGCCATTATGGAGGATGCTGAAATAGGAACTTCAGTCTTGACGCTAACGGCTGTAGATAACGATCTAGGACGAGATGGAGAAGTCAGATACTACATCCATGATGGTACAGGGCTTGGCGTCTTCACGATTGATGAAGAAACAGGTATGCTTGTGATTACAATATTTCATTTGTATTCAATTTTCTCACATGATTTACCTAGATAGGAAAATAGCTTGTGGATATGTGAGAGTACCTTCCCTTTTACAGTACCTGCCTTCAGCAATATGGGGTCAACGCTGCATGTTCAAACATTTATAGATCAATCATTAGGCATACCAAACATATGTGAAGACAATATAATACATGGCTTTCTCCTGCATGTGTTGAACAATTTTAAAAATTAACATCTGTTACATTACATTCACCAATTTTCCTTTGAATACATAAATATTGGTTTGAGTTTAGCAATACTTGTGCACACTGGGTTACGAAGGGATTTCAGAAAACAAATTGTTGTTACTTGTTATGTACTGTATGTTCATTGTATGTTAAATGTTGCAGTGCAGTATATTGCTATTGTTATTGCTTGGTGATTCATTTCATTTCATCATTTCATTTTGCAGGTGTTATTCGGACGGCAGGCCTTATGGATCGTGAGGCTGTTCCACACTATTGGCTGACAGTTTATGCAAAAGATCTGGGCACTGTACCACTGGTTTCCTGGACTGAGGTCTACATTGAAGTTTGGGATATCAATGACAATCCCCCTGAGCTTTCCCAGCCTGTCTACTTTGGCTCAATGCAAGAGAATTTGCCAAAGGACAAATCTGTGCTGAAAGTTTCTGCCACAGACATGGACAAGTCCTCTGAGGGGAAGCTTGTTTTCCAGATCCTCGATTCTCAACGCATATATTTCACCATAGACTCAAAAACAGGTAAACTTTATGCTTCAAATGACCTGTCAGAAAGTATTTGTTCATCAGTTTTGATGTTGGTGATTCATGTCATGGGATAATGCAACCTTTGATGGACCGATTAAACTTGTCCAGACATACGTTTTATATAAGGGTGGTATGCCTTGTGTAGGGCACAATGAATAGGACCTCTAATTACAGTGACTACTGTGATCAGTGTGTCATTTTGCGTCAAGGGTGAGGATAGTTGTTTAGCGGGCCCACAGAGTCACTCAATCACAAAACACACATCTGACCCTTTTGCAGCAGCTTAACCAAGCCTTTGAACAGTAACTATGAAAATTAGAACCGCATTAACCAGCATTGCAAGCTTGCACTTGTCTTGACTAAGTCTTGTCTTTTTGTTGTTTCATCTGCCGCACCCTGAGCTAATAGACCAGGATTACAAAAAAAGACGGGGGTTGGGTAGTATTCTCCTGAAAAGCTTACTTGTAGATGTTTTATATATATTTTTTTAGTTAAGCTCTTATTTCTATTGTAAAGGGTGGGTTTGCCTGGAAGTTTGAGGCGAAAAGTTCTTTTAGTATGAACCATTACTCTTAAAAGAGAGCTCCTTGAATATTGTATACGTGTACTGAATAGTGCAGGAGGATCAAGGAGAATGGTAAATGAATATAAAAGTGTAATATAATCTATACTACATCTCAAGACGGCAACAAATAACACTTCAGTGCGGTTTTGCCTTTTTCTCCCAGGGCTAAAGGGACCAGATTTCTCTAAAGTATTTGTCAGGACAGGACAGCTTGAGATGACGAATCACAAGAATGAATACTGACTAAGCTAACCGCCTCAACAGCTTAGCACCACAAAACCGTGTAATTTATTAGATATGAACCATTTCTAGAAGTTTACATTATCAAATGCCAAATGCTCTAGGGGGGATTACGACACTAGAATGGTGTCACAAAGGGTTGTTGTGTAATATTTTGAATGCTAACAGCACTAAAGACATTTTTAAATCCATGCATTTGCCCATTGTCCCATGCACGATAGGGCAGACATTCACACAGGTGGGCATAAATGCTAAAACCACACTTTCAGGATCACCTGCATAAATACAGGCTGTCATAAAAGCCCAGCAGGGTTTGTTTTGAGTGCTGCACAAGTTGATAGATGCTGTGGGTCTCTGCCAGGTCTTTCCACTGAAATGACACTCTCAAGTGTTTATTGCAGTGGTGGTAAACCACTGTCACTAGTGCATTTTGTCCTCCTTAGCCTGAAGTTAGCTGTTGAGGCATGAAGCACGCTTAACCTGTAACACTCTAAAAAGTGTTGTGTCTGAGAACCTCTTGTATTAATTCACAACACTGCTTTTTGTACTTCTCAATCGCTTTGGTTCTTAAGCCGTGACTAATTTTCTGACGTTTTCTTGGCAATTGGAAAGTCTGGTCTATTAGTATGGCTAAATCCTCATTGATGCGGATATGAAAAATTACCGTTGTTCCCACGGCTTGTACTGTATACCACAGGTTGACCTAATATAAACTGTGGAACAAAACAAATAAAGCTTGAAAAACAAACCTGCGAGAAGAAGGGAGAGTAAAATGGGCAGCCTGTGGTGAACGAACAGGTGTGCCATCCATCTGAGGCCGGTAGCATTGATCAGCCTGTCTGTTCTTCCTCTGTATGTTTGTTTAGGTGTGATCAGCACTCTTGCTGCTCTGGACCGGGAACAAAAAGCAGAGCATATCATTGAGGTTGGTTCACTTGCTCCTTTCTGTTTACTAGGTCACGAACCTCAGGCCTGAGCCCTTCACTGGCTGATTGCTGAGAACAGACGTTGCTGTGTGTATTTCCAAACACATTCTCATCCTTTGGCGTCATATAGGTGACGCCACATGACATCCAACGCACATGGCACACTTTAGTGTCAATATAACACGCTTGGGTTATGTGTTGGTTTAGGTCTGGGGTAGGGTTAGACCACTAGGAGGCGCCTCCTGGCCCATATATATATGCATCTCATATTGACGCTAAAGGGTGCCATGTACGTTGGATATATACGCATTGGCGAAAGCGTCAATGTATGACGCCTTGGGATAAGAACGGGGTGTATCTACATTGTCATATCCATAACCACGCCTAACACTCAGAGTTGACAGAGATGTGCTTTTGATTTGTGCACATGGTGTTAAAGATGTTTTCCACACCTGCTGTTATTTAGGTCATGGTATCAGATGAAGGAGATCCTCCATTAAGCTCCACTGCCACTGTAATCATCGAAGTCTTGGATGAGAATGATAATAGCCCTCAGTTCAGTGAAAAGCTTTTCCAGATAAAACTACCTGAACAGCAGACCACAGAGGAGCCTCAGGAGATCTACAGGATGGTGGCCCGTGATGACGATGTGGGGCCCAATGGCATGATCACGTACAGCCTGGAAGACCAAAGTGATGATCGTTTTGATATCCATCCTGAGACCGGGGTGGTGACAGCTAGAGGAGAGTTTATCGGGGCAACTACAGTATTCTGACGGTATGGATACAATCTAGATCTGTGAACTTTTAGGTTGACAGTGAATCAGTGTGATTCACAATAGGGGAGAGTGGGGCACAACCTAACGCTTTTTGGTTTTGGCTCAATTAATTAAAAGTTTTGCAATAAATAATAATAAATAAAATTAGAAATATTGTAATTCCAATTAAATTAGATTTGTGCATGGCAGCTGCATGTACAAATATTATTATTATTAATAATAACAGTAATAATAATACAAATGAGCTTAAAATAAAAATGTAAAGGTTTTATTGCATTAATAACAGGCCATAATTTTAATAAATAAACAAGTTATCATTCATAGTACACTACATTTTAAACATTTTAAATTCCAACATTGTTTGTGAAAGTCTAACAAAGTTAAATGTATAAATAAATACTCAAACCTGAAAAGTTGCGTGGCTCCGTTTTCATAATAATATAAAGTTAGATTGGGAAACGTATACACCCAACTCAGAAACCAAAAAAAAACCCTATGATGAAAAAAAAATTACTTTCATGGTGTCAAAACACTCTTTGTCCAGTATCTTCACGAAATATAATCAAAACTTTCCGCAAATTACGGGAGACCATCTTCTGGCAGCAGGAGAAAAATAGCGGAAAGACAGCCTGCTTGATCCTGACAAACTATGTAAACTATAAACTAATTAAAACATAAACTAAACTAAAACTATATTTTAAGGTGACGTACTTGTTACTAAATGTAATTACCATAGTAACAGTAAAAGACCCACAATTACAACTAACTAACCCTAAATTAAACCCTAACCCTATAGTAACTACATGTAGATAATTAATTTTACTTAGTACTTATTTGAGTAAGCACAATTTAATTTGGTATAACCCTAGCAAAACATTCTACAAACAAAATAGTTGCCCAACAAATATGACATGAAATATTCCAGTAAATAGTTATAAATTACAACAAAAGGGAGAAAAATTCACTTTTTCACCTTTTGTTTTCTTCTTCACTATCATAGATACAAGCAACAGACCAAGGGAACCCTCCAAGAATGTCTAAGGCCCGTCTGCACGTTCAGTGGCTGCCCCAACCTGAGTCCAGCTCTGAGGTACTGGCTTTTGATGAGCCGCCCTTCAACTATGTGGTGATGGAGACAGATCCGGTCTCTGACATGGTGGGAATAATCCGAACAGAGATCTCAAAGAGCCTGCACTTTTTTGACATAACCGGTAAGGCTCTATCATTTACCACACCATTGCTCTGCACAGTAAATTAACATAAACAAGATTCACGGTCAATATAGTAAGCGTACATCTGATGTTTATGTTTAAAACAAAGAGTGAAGTCATGCTTTATAAAATAGCTATGCAAAAAGGAAGAAAAACAGCTGTAGGGGGTCGGGTGTCACTGTGATGCTATCTTCCCTCTCTGTGATAAGATCTGTGCCAGGAGGTAGATCTTAGCAGTGACACATTTCTTCAGATGACAAGCCAGAGCACCAGAGGAGCTGCCATCAGTCTCTCTATGCCCGTGCAAGCAGCACATATTCGCCTGCAGTGACGGGCTGAACCTGACCTTCACTCTACTCCCTACGTTCTTACCTTCAGCCCTGTTGCCTCACTTCGAGAGAAATGAGCTTCAGTGGAAATAAATCAGAAGTCTTTGTAGGGAGGGAAAATGAATCAAGGAAGAAAGTTCACCTGTGGATTCTGAACTTGTTTTATCTCAGCATGGTTCTACTGAAATGATATAATGACAGCGAAGCCTGCATTCATTTAAATGCGTTATCTTACTCTAAAATATGAAAACAACTATATTTTAACCAGAAAACTGGTCAATTTGAAGAATATATCCATGGCTTATTGTAATTCACTTGTGCATTGAATGATGAGTTTTAATGTAATAATGTACCTTTGGGGATTTGTAAATTAAACCAGACAGTTAGAAGGGATGTGATTAAATTAATATCAGTTTGTGAACCTCTCTACGTAACCTATTCCTAAAGCGGAGACTATGCAGTTATTTTAGGTTGATTTAACAGCTTCAGAAGTTATTGAAATTGTTATATGACTTCTTTCGGGTCGAATGGCGGAGCTCAGCACCCCCCCCACCGCAAGCAAAGGAAAGCATTGTTGGAGGAACAGAGAAAGAGGAAAGAGCAGACTGACCGAGCGAGGAGTCAGACGCGAGCATAGACGTAATGTGCGTGTGATATTTCCCCATTGAAACATCTCGCAGCACGGATGTACCAATACAAACAAATAAAACATCTCCACTGAAATGTGTTGTTTTTGAAATCAAGTGACCAAAGTCAGTGCTCGTTGCCGCTGTGATCAGTTTCAGTGATTCAGTGTGTTCTGTAGTGATATTCAAACGGACGCGCGCTCAGTGCTCAATCCGTTGCGGGGACTGAGAGACGTATTACAGTGAAATCACAAAACCCAATGCACAAAAAAACATGTCCCTGCTTGAAATACAGCCACTAATAAACAATCGGTGTTGATGAGGAAAATAAACTATACTATTAGTAAGGATTAGAACCCAGAACCTGTGACACACATGGCAAAAGTTCTTCCTCTGGACCATTAAAGTTCATGGGGATATGTATTTAAAATTCTCACCACTAACAACATATATTAGATCTCATTAAACGACAAATTAAACACAATGTAGCCTACTATTGTACACTATGTAACACGTCATGCCCTCCGGTGAGTGGTATTTACGACAGTATTGTTAAAAACAAGTACTCCACAGTTACTCTAGGGATCGCTGTTTGACAAAAACAGCATTCTCGTCTAGTGTCCCTTTAATTGGCTTGAAAACCGATGGAACTCACCCCCCACCCCCCCCAAAAAAAAAAACAAAAAAAAAAAAAAATAGTGTAACAAGTAAAGGATTATTACTTTAGATTTCTGAATTAACAGTGAATATTTCATTTGTTTACTGAAACTTTAAATATTCTATAATTTAAATAAAATCAATGAGTTGCATAAAGAGCAGGGCAAAAAGAAAAAAATATTACGTTTGATTAGAATATAAGATTAAAAATCTGTGCAGTGAATCAGTGCAGTTTTGGAAGTTAAATGATTACATAAAACCATCTCCAGTCTGCTTAACTTTATATCCCCTAACTTTTTATCAAAACAAAACAAATCTTGAATATTTCTCAAAGTCTCCATCAAGGGCAAAATTAGCCAGCAAAGATGATGAAAAATCCACTTAAAGACAGCATGAGGATATAAACATAATGAAGAGCCACTTAAAATGAATGTTGTATTAAAATGGGACCAGATAGCCTTCAATAGGTGGAATGCTTAATAAACACCATCTGTTAAAGCAGGCATGTATTTGCCCCCACTGAGTAAGACGTCTGGTCTTTTTTATACGTGTGCCAAATGTTTTCCCTTAAACAATAGTGCTGATGTCATGAACAGTATCTCAGGAGTGGCCTCCTGATGTGGCCTTGTTTTCTGTCATTATTGTACCTAGATGGGCATTACAACAAAGACACATGTAGGTCTTTGAGAGCAGTGTGAATGGTTTTCATACTCTCAAATGTGAAGTATGCTTGTACTTTTCATCAAGGCTTTTTTTGTCGTTGTTGCTGTTAATAGTCATGTAATTATTCTACCAATGCTAATCATAGAGGATTGTACAGTATATGGATTACACTTCACCTGAGTCCTGCTGTCATAACACTTCATGTTACTCACTCAGCCCTGAAGTAATACATACAATTTCACCCACAAAGGTTCACACAGAGGTGTCGATGATACACCATCAGATGTTTGAAACAGTATTATGAACCAGTGTTTTTTTCTAACACAGCATATTTTATATTGGACACTGACTGGTGACCCAAAAACAGAAACAAAATAGTAAATTACTATTGTAAAGTCAATTTAAAATCAAACATTAAAATGCATTCATCTTAATATTATTATAATAATAAATTGATATTGATCTTAGCAGTCAATGGTGTACACTATGGCTCAAACCATATTTGTAAACTGAAAATCATGTTTACTGAAATTCATAATTAAAGGCACTGAATATACCCAAACCCTATTTAATTTGGAAGCAAAGCAATGAAAAGACCCACAAGCAAAGATTGTAATAAGGCATTATGGTCATGGGTTTTTATAATTATGGAATATTGAAATGCATACGTTTAAATAATATTAATATAACATTAAATTCAAACACAAACACTGTTTAATCGACCAGTTAGTAAAGTAACAGATAATTTTGCACCAATAGATTAGATTGATTGATTGACTGATTGATTGGATGCAAGCCTTTTTATGAATAAAATACATGGGAAGGTTTTTTTTTTTAAAACCTTTTTAAAGATCATAAGACTTTTATTTTGCTATCCTGAATATGTACATTTGTGCACTGTAAAAAAAAATAAAAAATCTTTTCATGATTAGTAATCACAACATTTTTCTTTTGTTAAATCAACTTAAATTGTTTATTTAGTTCAGATAACATCTAATTTTGAGTTTCTGATGATTAAATTATTCTCCTTCATTGTATTAACTAACTTTTTCCATTTCAATAAACTTAAAATTTTAAGGCAACCACTTTACTTACTTTAAGTTTTTTTTTAAACCTACAATATTTTTTACAGTGTGTGGTTGGTTGATAACAAACCTCTGACCCATTTTGAGAACCACCATCTAACCACTATCTAATATTTTGTCTCAGGTGGTGATGAAGAGCAGGACTTCTACATTGAGAAGAACACAGGAAGCATTGTGAAAGCAAGACGTCTAGATGCTGGCAGAAAATCTCATTACAACTTAACTGTCAGAGTCACAGATGGATTTCAGGCCATAACCACCCAAGTATGAGCACACGTTCCAAATCTATCACACACTGAGCGCAGAATTAATAAATTCTTAGCATGCACCTCTGCATCTCTGCGAGATGAAATATTTACTATTGTTATTAGGTCTGCATTTTAATGTGTCTCACTTTAAGCCAATGGACAGCTGAGAGTTTGATGTTTTGTCTTACTTTTCTTAGGCCTTCATTCAAGTAGTGGATATAAATGAGCATCGGCCCATGTTCTTGAAGAGTCTCTATGAAGTAAGAGTACCAGAGGACACATCTCCATGGAAGGAGATCCTTCACGTTCAGTGCTCGTGATGCAGATGCCAACAGTGGACTATTTTACTCTATTCACAGCAGCCTCAACCCAGACAGCCTCAAGTACTTTCACCTGGACCAAAGGAGTGGTGTGCTTGTCATTAAAGAGGAGCTAGACTATGAGACCATCTCGTCTCATACTCTGATTGTGATGGTAAAGTGACACTTGACTTGATTCAACTAGACTCTCATCTCAAGGTCTTACATAAATAGTATAGGGTGACCATATTTTGATTACCAAAAACCAGGACACTCTGCCCAGCAAACAGATGGGCCTACTCAAATGATATGCGAAGTTTACTCAAAGATACCTTATTAATTTCAATACATTTAAAGTAGGTTATGCCTCCTGTGTATGGATAGAAAATGGCTATATTGTTATTTGAAAAACAGGACAGTTGGTCACCCTAAAATAGTAATAATGGCCTGAGCAATCTGTTACAACTACGGACAATCCAGACAAAAATTATACTTTGATTTAATGGCCATGAAATCCTTTTGATATTTGTCCAGTTAAATCATCTTGAATAATTATCTTGAGGCCCTGACATGATGGGGTCAGAGCACAAGAGAAAACCATAAATCCACATTCCTGAGAAATTCCTGACCTCAATAAAGTGCCTAAAAGGGTCATCAGTGTTCAAGAGTTAACTCCCTAACTCTTGCACCTCACACACGTTGACCCATGTATTTTATCTTTCCAGGTACGAGATGACAAGATCCCAATAAAAAAGAACTTTGCGAAGGTTGTTGTGCATGTAGAAGACTGTAATGACCACATCCCGTCTTTTCTGAATACTCATTATGAGGGCACCATAAGTAATCTGGCACCCACTGGCATTGAAGTGCTCAGAGTCAAAGCCCTGGATAAGGATACAGGGAGCAATGCAGAGATTGTTTATTCCTTTCACTCTGGTAAGAAATTAGCCTGGAGCACTATTGCATTGCTTTTCAACTAACTTTTCTTTAGCTTTTATGCAAGCATGAATTCATATGAATTAATGAAATATTGCCTTAATCCTCAATTTTGTATTACTCTTTATTACTATTTTAATACTCCTGGGTGGCAATTAAAAATATATATATATATAATCACATTTATCCTGTTTTTGACATTTAAGTTAATAATCTCCTTTTTTTTGTCCAGGTGGGAATGTGGATGGTGCCTTTGAAATCAACAAGCAGACGGGAAGCATTCGTGTATTTGATGCATTAGACAGAGTTCCAAAAGAGCAGTATCACCTCACAGTAAAAGCCACAGATCAGGGCTTTCCCCAGCGCAGTGCCCTCTGCCCTGTTACCATCACTGTAAAGTTGTCTGAATTCACACCACCCAGGTTTTCCTCCGAAGAATACATTACTGAGATAAGTGAGGCCATGCCTCCTGGCTTCCCTGTGCTATCTGTCTCCGCCAGCTGCCCATCCTCAGTGCTGTACAGGATCAATCAAGGCGACCCCAATGGGACATTCCACATCAACATCAACTCTGGACTCCTATCTGTCCAAAACGCACTCGATTTTGAGCAGCACCCCTCCTATCGTCTGCAAATAAGAGCTACAAATTCAGCGGGAGTCTCATCTGATGCTGTAATTTACGTTTATGTGATAGATGAAAATGACAACGCCCCCGTTTTCCATCAGGACACATATTATGGGCAAATTAGTGAGTCTGCGCCCATAAACAGCATGGTGACTGGTGAGAACAACACACCGTTAGTGATCAAGGCGTCAGATGCGGACAAAGACACAAATGCTCTTCTGGTCTTCCAAATCCTTGAGCCTGCAGCACAGAAAGTCTTTAAAATAGATCCGAGTATGGGTACCATCTTCTTAAAGACCACGGTTGACTTTGAGACAACACCTGAATTTTTCTTCAGCGTTCAGGTGTGGGATTCCGGCGAGCCATCGCTAAGTTCTTCCAAGCCATGCAGAGTAAATATTCGTGTCCTGGACTTTAATGATTGTCCTCCAAAATTTGCTTTACCTGTCTATAAAACGGCCATCACCTCACCAGTTATTGAAGACATGAAAGTGATCCAAGTGACAGCTCATGATGCAGATTCAGCAGTCACCTACATGATTTCGGAGAGTAGTATCAAAAATGCATTTAAAATAGACCAGTCCACTGGAATAATCTCAGTGAATGATTCATCTGAACTACAGTCCCATGTTGAGTTGAAGATCACTGCCTCCGATGGGTTATATAAAGACACTACCCTAGTGAAATGCAATATCACCAATTCAACAAAGACTAGTCTTATGTTTGAGGAGAGGATGCATGTAGTCAGTGTACCGGAGAACTCTGCGTCTGTGAAAATTTTAGCCATTCTGAGAGCAACAGGTAGCTACCTGAACGAGCCCTTGCAGTACACCGTTTTGAACCCACATGGGAAATTTGCAGTGGTTCCATCATCTGGAGTCCTGCATACCACCGGAGTTCCATTTGACAGGGAGGAACAGGATGAGTACGATGTTTCCGTGGAGGTCCGAGACATGAGGCATCCACCACGTGTGGATGTAAGTAATGTTAAGGTCTATATAGATGATATCAATGACAATGCTCCGAAAATATCCAATTTGCCTCATACATTGACAATATCGGAGGAAACTGAACCAGGGGATGTTCTCTTCCAAGTGCTAGCAACCGACGATGACTTCGGTGAGAATGGATCTATAATATTTTTACTGGAGGATGATTTCAATCTCTTCAGAATCGACTCTTATCTTGGGGATGTGTCATTACAGAAACCTTTAGACTTTGAATCTATGAATAAATATGTGCTCACTGTATTGGTATCAGATGATGGTGAGCCGAGTCTTTCAGCCGTTGGGACACTCTACGTCCAAGTGCAAAACCGTTCTCATCCAATATTTCAAAGCCTGTACTACCCTTTGAAATTACCTGAGAATATTACTCCTTTTACAACGATCCTGCATGTGCAAGCAAGAAACCCAGAAGGATACGGCCTTATCTACAATCTAGAGGAAGACAATGCCTCCAGGTTTTTCAACATTGATTTCAAAACAGGGGTTTTAAGTGTCACCAATTTCTTAGACTTTGAGACTCAAACAAAGCATATTTTGACTGTTCGTGCCACAGATTCGGTGACTGGTACCTTTAGCGAAGCCAAAGTAGAGATTGATGTGGAAGATATAAACGACAATGCCCCTGTCTTTCAAAATCTGTCTTATATTACTGATGTGTCTGAGGGCCTTCCAATAGGCACATCTGTTTTACAGGTCTCAGCTGTTGACAGAGATTCACACAGCAATTCAAAGGTAACTTACCAATTGATTGACAAAAGTGATTTTTTTGATATTGACCCACTAACTGGGATTTTGGTGACAATGCAAGTATTGGACTATGAAACCATGCAGCAGTTCACGCTGAAAGTTAAAGCCACCGATAAAGGTTCACCACCGCTCAGCGGTGAGGCTCACATCATTGTGAACG
The DNA here is from genome assembly GCA_030378365.1 of Hybognathus amarus. NCBI lineage: Eukaryota > Metazoa > Chordata > Actinopteri > Cypriniformes > Leuciscidae > Hybognathus > Hybognathus amarus. The sequence continues at coordinate 79,817 of JAQIUQ010006623.1, forward strand.
TCATAGATGTCAATGATAACCCTCCAGATTTTGGTGAGCCATCTTATCGGGCCTCTCTTGATGAAATGGCCACTTGTGGCCACATCGTTATCAAAGTTCAGGCTTCAGACCCTGATAGTAAGGATGACCTCCAATATAAGATCCTGTCTGGCAATGAGGGGAGATATTTCTCTATTAATGAATCATCTGGACTTATCTCATTCTCCAATTTGTGCAAGAAAAACCTGGATCCATTTTATAACCTCACCGTTGCAGTTTCTGATGGTGTGTTTCAGAAGACTGCCCCTGTTAACATTGACATGACAAACGGCAACAAGCACAGCCCCTATTTTAACCAGAACATTTACGAGGCAGATCTGGCAGAGAACGCAGAAGTGGGAACTCGTGTGATCCGTCTGGCTGCTATTGACCCGGATGATGGGCCATACGGCAGTGTAGACTACACCATTATTAACAAGCTTGCCGATGAGAAGTTCTCCATTGATGAAGATGGACAAATTGTTACTTCACAGTCATTGGACAGAGAAAATCCATCGCAAAGAGTGATTGCGATTAAGGTCATGGCTAAGGATGGTGGAGGAAGAGTGGGATTTTGCACTGTAAAGATCATTCTAACAGATGAGAATGATAACGTCCCTCAGTTTAAAGTCTCAGAGTATCAGGTGTCCATTCAGTCAACAGTAAACAAAGGCTCACCAGTGATACAGATAATGGCTTATGATGCAGATGAAGGTAAAAATGCGGATGTCACTTACACAGTAGAAGAAGCGGAGGAGGTTACTGAAGATATTATTGAGCTCAACCCTTTTACCGGAATGGTCAGTGTCAAAGAGAGTCTGGTTGGTTTGGAGAACAAGATTTTCACCTTCAAAGTTAAGGCTCGAGATGGAGGCATTCCTTTTTACAACTCCTCTGTGCCAGTACAGGTCAAGGTGGTCCCACCGGAGGTCATTCTGCCCCGGTTTACCGAGCCATTGTACACTTTCTCAGCACCTGAGGACCTCCCTATCGGATATGAGATAGGCACAGTCAAGGCGGATGCTGATATGCCACTGATATACAGCTTGGTGGATGGTAACACCATAGACAGCAACAAAGAACATGCTTTTGTTGTCGACAAAGATAGTGGTACAGTTGTAGTGCAGAAGAACATTGACCATGAAAAAACCAAGATATACAAGATTGATGTGATCGCTCAAGGAAATCACAATGGTACCGATGTAGCATCTCTTGTGTCTGTTCACATAAAGGTTCAAGATGTTAATGACAATCAGCCTATGTTTGAGGCTGACCCCTATAAGGCCTTTCTGACTGAGAATTTGCCCCGCGGTACCACAATCATTCAAGTGACAGCTAATGATGCAGACACAAACGTCAACGGAGAAGTCTCATATACAATCGAGTCGGAGTCAGATGATATTGGCGACATGTTTACAATTGATTCGCAAACTGGCTGGATTACTACCTTAAAGGAGGCCGATTCCGAGACCAAACAGCTTCATAGATTCTATGTGGTGGCCACTGATCATGGTGACACTGTCAAACTGACCTCTTCAGTTCTAGTTGAGGTGACTATCGCAGATGAAAATGATAATCCACCTCAGTTTACAGAAGAACTGTACCAAGGGTCCATACTAGAGAACAGCAGGCCTGGAACAACCATTGTGACTCTGACAACTGCTGATAAAGATGTGTCTGCAGATAATAGACAGATTGTATGTTATATAACAGGTACGCAGTCACTGTTTTAGTTCAATTATTATTGTCAATTAATGTACTATTAATATAATGAAACTGAGTTCTCACTCTTAGAAAAAAAGGGTTCATTGTGGTTCTAAATATGAAGCATAGGGTTCTATATAGAACCTTTTCTTCTAAGAGTGTAGTTATTATGTGCTGTCTGTCTTTACAATTCAGCTTTGCCATTTTACCTCAACTTTGACTGTTGTATAAACATTTTTTTTTTTTGGATGGGCAAAATGAGATATGTTTGGTTTTAAACACATACTTTTGCTGTTTTCATCTTTGAAGAGGGAGACCCATTGGGCCAGTTCTCTGTCACATCAGCAGGTGAGGAGTGGACAGTGATTTCCAAAAGTCCACTTGACAGAGAAGACAAAGACAAATACACCCTTAAGATAACAGCCACAGATGGAAGGTTTCAAACTTCTGCCAATGTCGAGGTCCATGTTCTTGACCTCAATGACAACAGTCCTTTGTGTGAGCAAGTAAGTCAGGCGTTCTTCAGAAGATATCAGTATGTTTCTGCATGTTTATGTGTGTTTCTTAAACTATGGGTAGTTTTGTCCTTGTGGATATATAGAAAATAAAAGATAGACAGATAGATATATAGATGAAGACATGGTAAAAAGATTTCGCACTTGAATGCAAAATTAATTAAAAAAAATTAATAATAGTAAATGTATTCCGACATGGGATAGAAAAGTGCCTGTAGAAAGGCTTACATACTTGGACCTAAATTGAAGAAATTCTGAAATTGGTTGATGGCAACCTATTTTATTGGAAAATCTCCCACTTGTCCCTTTTCCCAGTTACTTTATACAGAGGCAGTCGTGGAGAATTCCCAATCAGGCTTGTTCATCCTGAAGATCTCTGCATCTGATCCTGACATTGGAACAAATGGCCAGGTGTCATTTACTCTTCATGGACCTAATGCAGACAAGTTCCATCTTGACTCCAAAACTGGTAATTTTGATCTCTCAATCCTCCTCCATATTTTTAGTAGCATTCTGAGACTGAAGAAACTCTGAGACTGAAGATTGCTTTTGCTTACTGTTTGAGGAAATCAAACCAACAATCAAGATAAGAGGCAACTCCCAGGATATTTGGAATTTTTATACGTTTATGTGACTTAATCTCTTCCAGAGCAACCTATCTAAATGTAACATCTTTGAAGATGGTTATTGTGGGTTAACAAGAAACAAGATCCCTGAAATGCTTCAGGCAATGATAAAAACAAAGGATTGTGTCCAGCTCTGTAGTGTAAAGTTCTTGAAACAACAACTTTCTTTGTTTTTGCAGCCATGGTAAAGAAATGAAACCACTAATTTCAAGTAAATAATCTGTATCACACATCTATCAAATAAATAACTAGTCAAGGCTTGTCCTAAATACCCTACATGTTACAACACAGAGTTTAACCGTTCCCTGTTATTGTCATTTTTTCAATAAAGCCTAGTTTCATGCATATGCCTTTTCTTTTTTTAAAGGTGAGCTATACACCCTTGCTGCCTTGGACCGGGAGCGGGAATCAGAGTATGATCTTGTTGTCAAAGCGACTGACGGTGGTGGCCGCTCTTGTCAGGCAGACGTCACACTCATGGTAAAAGACACGAATGACAACCCGCCACAATTCTCCACTAGCCATTATGACATCACTGTGTTTGACAACACCACGATTAGGACACCTATTGCTGTCATCTATGCCAAAGACCCAGACACAGGTATGCCACTGTTTTTTCTTGTCACGAATGGCTGCTATAAAGCAAAACATACAGACTATTTTCGACTTATCCACTCAGAAAGTATTAAAAGCCCCTCAGCTTTTTTCTTAGACCCTTCACATGCAGGTTGAAAAGCTTAAGCAGTGCAGTGTTTGATGTAGGATTGAAGGCTCTGACAGAGAAACATGATTAGGGGAGGAACAGACCACACCTGTAGATGTGTGTGAACTTGTAGAGTGCCGTCACAGGGATTCATGTGAATTGGAACTTCTGTGCTCTTATATAATATATCTTTAACAAGTGATTTAATGACATTATCCTTTCTAATACACAATTGTGCAAAGTTAATGTGAACACAATCTTGAAATGTAAACATAGGTTTCAACCGGTTCAGGTCTTTTGTTAAATATGGAGCTGTTTTACTCAAGAGACATTCAAAAGTGTGAACAAACAAACATGCAAGCATCCATGCAGATTGATATCTACACGTTTTTTTATTATTATTATTCTTACGAACACTTAAATATATATGTTTAAATTGAATAAAACGCCAACAATAATAATAAAAAAAGATTTAAGAGGTTAGCTGATTACCTTAAATTCCATAGAAATTTCTCTCAGTTCATAATGCGGTTAACATTTTCTTCGACAAGCGGATGCAGTGAGACATGCTGTTCATGTGACGTTGTGCTTAAGGCCTAATTAGTGTAATTAAGATGTAATATTACTTTTGCGACCATAAATTCTTGCTTTTAGTCATCTGTTGATCTGCTTTTCCTGCACTGTAATACTGAGAATTGTATGTTATATAACTCTTTCAGGTATCAACTCAGAGGTGAGGTACTCTCTTCAAGGCATCGACAGCGGCTTCTTCTCCCTAGATGAAATCTCAGGCATTTTGAGACTGGAGAGATCTCTAGCCGACGAGCCCAAGTTTACCTATGAGATGAAAGTAAAAGCCACCGACAGAGGCCTCCCTCGCCACCTTTTCTCCTTTGCCACAATTACAGTACACGTGGTCATCCTGAGTGATTACAAGCCATTGTTCCTTAGCTCGGAGTACTTTGTACAGATCCCAGAATCTTTACGGATCGGATCAGAGGTGATCAGCGTGTCTGCCCTCCCCATAGATGGCACTGATAATGAGCCTGTACGATATACTATCCTCTCTGGCAATGTAGATGGCCGATTCCAGATAAACTCCATGACAGGTAAGGGCTTTTAATTAGATTTCTTTATTAGTAAATGTTTAATGTTTTGTAATGATGGATCATGGAATATGTGGCCAGGCTTTAAACATGTCAGTGTTTTTACACATTTACAATTACATTTATTTATTTAGCTGACGCTTTTATCCAAAATGACTTATCCAATTATATGTCAGAGGTCGCACGCCTCTGGAGCAACTAGGGGTTAAGTGTCTTGCTCAGGGAGACATTGATGGATTCAAACCCGGGTCTCTCATAACAAAGGCCTGTGTCTTATCCACTGTGCCATCACCACCCCATTACACCTATAAATGGTTTAAATTTTAGAAGTAGTTTACTTTTTGTTTTGTTTTTGGTAGTTTGACATAATGATGGGTCCCACTTTATCTTAAGTGGCTTTAAGTACTATGTACTTACATCTAAAGATAAGTACAATAAGTAAAACACATTGCTGCTATTGAGTGAAACGGGTAAGGTTAGGGACAGGTGTGTGTGTGATATGGGTATAAGGGTGGGTTAAGGTGTAAGGGAAGGGTCGGCAGTGGAATTACAAATAAAATTACATAAATTAATTAAAACTGCAAGCAGCATTGAAAGGGGCCATCACACCCGTGCCGCCACCACCCGGTGGTTTTAGGAAAACAGAGCACGTGGGTAGTATGTAATGATAATAAATATAGGAGGACTGTGTCAAAGGATTTGTATTTGCACACTTCTTGCTACCAGCAGGTGGCGCTATTTCTATAACCAAACATGAGCATGGTCATGTGTTCAGGACAGGACTGTTATCAAACATGTGAAGTCTGGGGCAGATTGGACATTGTATTCCTGAGTTACTGCAGGGTGTCTGTGGTTGCCTAGCAACATTGGAACTGCAAGCAATATTGAACTATATGACATATTCATGCAAAAATAAACCAAAAGGCTAAAATTGGGTGTACATTTGCCAGGCCGCCAAGTGCACACCCTGCGACGAAAAGATCTTTGCAATTTAACGTCGCAAAGGCCTTAAGAATTCACATTTGCCAAATTTGAAGAGGATCAGATCAAAAGGAGTTTTTTAAAGTACAACATTAGGAAAGTACGAAAAATGCACAAAATCTAGGAGGCTCTCTGTTCTCTTTCAAAAAGTTAAAAATAGCTGACTTCCTGTTGTGTTTAGGGCTATGCTCCAAGAGACTTTTTTGTAGGTATTGGGTCATTACATGTATGTACCAAATTTCATACCTGTACGTGAAACATAGAGCCGGGGCAAAATGTGGGGGCAATAATTTAAAGAATTTGCCCCACCCAATTTTGAAAACCATATTACACGTAAATTTTCACCACTTCTGAAGCGTGTGCAAAGTTTCATGTGTTTTCGAGTATGTTTAGGCCCTCTGAAAAGTGATTATTTTAAGAGAAAAAAACAGAGCAAAAACAATAGGATCCTCTCACCATCTGTGCTCAGGCCCTAATAACTGTAATCACAGGTATTTTTTATAATAGAAGTACAATGTAAAAACATGTATGAACACAATAAGTCCATTGTATCAAATTATTAATTTCAATGTTAGTACATGTTAAAGCCACTTAATAAAAAGTGGAACCCAATGATGTAAGGAAACTAAGTAAAGTAAAATATTACTTTTTACTTGACAGTTACATTACATTACTTTTCATGAAAGTTCTTATACCTCTAACACTTTTATTTTTCATTATCCATATCATTAAATTTACAAAAAAAATATTGGTAACACTTTAGTTTAGGGTCCAATTCTCACTATTAACTATAGTTGTTTTTTAGCATGCATATTAAAGGATATTGGTTGTTTATAAGTACTTATGAAGCACATATTAATTCCTTATTCTGCATGACCATATTCTACATCCCTTAATCCTACCCAATACCTAAACTTAACAACCAAACTAACTATTAATAAGCAGTAATTAGGAGTTTATTGAGGGAAAAGTCCAACACAGTCTCATGAAGATGCGTATCTATACCACAAGTGTCATTTCTCGTGGCATTTATACGCCAAAAATGGTTTTTGCGTGTATATGGTACGCACTAAAAAACCCTGGGTTAGGTTTAGGGGGGAGGGGGTGGGGAGTTCATGCATATTATACGCCAAAAAGTGTGTATCATATGTATGCGAAAATCGCGTGCCATACACACGCAAAAACTGTTTTTCGCGTATAAATGCCACGAAAAAATGACATTCGTGACATAGATACTAACTTTCATGAGATCGGGCTGGAAAAGTCATAGTTAATAGTTAGTCAGTGAGAATTGAACCCAATCTAAGAAGTGACCACATTCTGAACTGAAAAGACTTACAGGAACTGTAGCCTATATAACTTGTCAGTGTCACAAAAAAAAATTACAATGAGTTTGAGGCTGAATATGTTTGTGATCCACGTGCATTCATAGAAAGTAGATATATTAGCATGCCGCCATTGATCTTCAGTGGTTTTATTGCTGTTGTGCAAAGCTGGAATGTTCTTCAGAATACATGATAAATTGAAGAATCTGTGCTGACATGTTTTGAATCCACACAGGCACTTGTTAGCTTGTTTACTCCCATCTGTTCAGTAGTCTCCCCTCTCTTTTTTGCTCTTGTCCCCTTATTTCAAATGATCTGAACCTTCATGCTGCAGGAATTTTATCAAGGGTTGAGCCACACTCTTTATTAGTTGTCAAACAATACAAAACGGTCCGTTCTGCCTGACAGCAAGCATTCTGCATAAATCAATTTGCATTTAAGGTAATTCCCTTCTAAAAAGTCCACTGTGTAGTTTTGCACACTTTCAAAGCAAATAAAATTCAAGCTCAGATCTGCTGTGTATGCATTATATTCTGGACTTTTTTCTTTTTGCCTAGAGTTCAGTGATTCATTTTAAGATGTGTCATCTAAAAAAAAACTTTATGTGGTATAAGAAAGTGAATAAAATAGATTAGATGGTTCATATTCCAAAAGCAGTTCTTCAGTGTTGTATCAGCAATTCTTGATATCAGTGAACTCTTTTGGTGAAGTTTGCATGATTTTACCGTATCCACTGCATTTCAATATAAATTTCCCCTTCTTTGAAGAAGACCTGAGGCTTTTTAATAATAGTTGTCAAACTTTTCATCTTCGATTGTTCTCGTGTCCCCCTGCTTACCAAAACGTACACTGAAAATAAATTGGAGTAGGATTTACTTGAAAAAAGCTAGGCAATTTTTTTTCACTCAGAAAATGCTAGTAAATTTACAAAGATTTGCCTAAACAGCTTTAATTAGAAATCTTTAAGTTAAATTTACTTGGAATATAGAATTAAGTAAACTTTACAGAAAATAAGTAATTTTAACTTGGCTAGTAAAAGGTTGATTAATATTCAATTTAGTTTAAATTTCCACTGCCTTTGCATTACATTTCACTAAAACAATAATATTGAATTTTATTAGTCATTTATGTGCTTTACTTAGATCATCTAATTAATTTATATTACATCATGTCAGATGTTAAGCATCATGTGAATGCAAAGAACTCAATACTACACAATAGCGGTAACATTTGATGGGTCATTTTTGTGTTGGAATTTGTCGTTTTGAGCAAAAAATTTACTCGAAATATCACAAAATGGCAAGTTACTAATACCGACAACAAAAATCAATGATAAAACAGTGTAAATACAGCTGGAAACCAGTGAAAAAATTAACCTCACTAATTATTCAAGGTCCAGTGCATGATGGGAACCCCAGTATCAGAAAAGTTGAGTAATTTTGACTTAATTTTATTGAGTTGATATTTACACTTTCATTTCTACTCGCTTGAATTAAGTACTGATATGGAATTTACTTTGATTTTTCAATTCTTACCTGAACTGAAAAGGTTCTTTTTCATGTAAATTACATTGTTTTTTTTTTCAGTAGCATTTACTTCCCCAAAAAATATTTTTTTACAGCTAATCACATTTTCACTATAATAATCAAAAGCAATTTGTACATGAGAATATTTTGTGTGTGTGTGCAGCATATAGAAATTAAGCCATTTTTTTTTTACATCAGTTACATAAATATATTATATTAGTATCATTGATCACCATATTAGACAATTACCTGGCCTATTTTGGTGAACAATCATAATTTGATTAACAACACAACACCTGATTGGGAGGTATAGACAGTTACCTAACAGTTATGTTTGTCACATTGCAAATAGCCTTAGGACAGATTCCCTAAGGAAAAAAAAAACACGCTGGCAATTTTCAAAAATTGCTTCAGCAATTTTAAAATGACTCAGCAATAAAAAGAATTACTATAAAAATAAGAATTTCACTGCATATCTGAACCTGATGGGTGAGCATGCATGTTTGCACATGTTCAAAAAGGTTCATAGATTGCAAGTGACTCATTTAGCAGGTTACAGTAGGTAAATTAACTACAAAATTACCTTAGTCAAGGTAGATGGATCGAGCTAGCATATTTTTTTATTTTTCTGTGAATGCAGTCTGTTGATCATCAGTCAAGACATTTATTATCACACCAATTATGAAAAAAGGTGAAGGTATTCAACATGATATTTGTCTTTGAGGGCTGAAAGGGAGTAATCAGTTGTCAATAAAACATTCATATGTGTGACATCATTCACAAGAAAAGCTGCATTATAGTTTCAACACTGTCTTTTTAGACATTATGACATGATCAAGCGCATGGTTTTGCCATTCCAGGAACTCATGAATCATATAAACCTTTTTTTCTCCCAGTTTTTGCATCTTCCAGTAGATGTCACAGTTTTACATCTTATTACCCACAGTTCAGCGTCACATTGCCCCTCTCACGACAAGATCAGTTGCCTGTGTCTTTCGAACCAAATATAAAATAAAATGATGTAAGCTGATATCTGACATTTATGGTTATTGTAGTCCAAATGGACTATTATTTTTATAAAGTCTGAGTCATTTGTTCCCATAACAGCCATCATCACGTTCCAATTAAATGGTAAATACACATTTAGCTCATGGCTAAATGCAGAGAACATTGATGCATCTTCATCACACTTGACATTGAAAAAGTGCTTCTTTTGCTTAGACAAGGATTACTATGGCTGTCTGGAACAAAAGGTCTGTTCAACACAAGCACAAACACACCTATATTGACAGAACATGTGCCAAGGACAAACACTGCGCTGGTAATAATATGGTGGTGGATCTCTAAGAAAGCCATTAAGTGGCACAACATAGCCCTTGATCTTTTAAATCAATGAAAAGAAACATTACAGAGCAATTTGGCACTGAAAACTCGATTCTTGAGCTTTAAGCAAGAATGCTATGTTTTTGTTGTTCTGTTCCATCTTGTTTTACTCTGATAATGTGTGTAGACAGATCAGCAAGAGGTCCAGTAGTCAACTTTCTCTGCTGCTGGAGAATGAGACGTACAATAGCAGTGTCTACCCATAATGCACAGAGCAAATCCCACCGGATTTTCAAATACTTTTAGATGAATCAGCCTCTTGTAGGAATCAAGCGTTTTGCAAAAACAGAAATGCAACATTGCATAAAAGATGTCATGCATTCAGTCCAACTCCACTGGGAAGAATATGAGAGTTATTAGTCAAGACAGAATGCAAGTGGTCAGCTTATACAACCATAAAAGAAAATCTGGCCAGTATTAAAGATATTCAAAGCTTTAACTCCCATTCTTTCTGAACGTTCCTGGCAGCACTATTACATATTGAACATACAGTATGTTAGGCATACGGTACAGCAGAAATAGACAATGTATAAGAAGTATTTTAACGATCTGAAACGCAAGTGTCAAAGCGCAAAGCGCAATTAACTTTGTGGGCGGATCCCGGCGCTGTTGCTATTTTCCCGCGGGATAAATGCCTCTTGCGCCTGGCGCAAATCTAAAAGGGGTTGGTCTGGAGTAGCTTCATTATTCATAGGTGTGGTTTGGGCGTAACGGAAATAAACCAATAAGAGCGTCATATCACATTCCCTTTAAGAGCATGATGAACGAGATGCGCTTGTTCCGTGGCGCAATTCTATTTTAACGGCGCATTTACCAAGCGCGCTTCAGCGTCGGTTCACAGCCGAGTAGAACGATGTTCTCGTCAGGGCCGTAAAAGAAAGAGAAGGGACACTGGGGATGGGACAAACCCACCCAAATTAGCTTCGGGTTAAACATGCATATAATAATTTGGGTAAATGTGTAAGCTTTATGCCTGTTTTTTCCCATCGTCATGGACACAACAATGATTTCCCTCATGTTTATATATTTTTCCGTATAATAATGTATCATTTGCAAAAAGTAAAATGCATCTGTGTTGATGAGAGAATCATCTACAGTGTATGCGCGTTGTTCACACTCTGTATTATGGCCAAGCATGCACGCTTAAAATAGCATCTGAATATACGCGCAATGCGCCACTGACTTTAGACCAGGTTTTTTCTGGTCATTGGCACAATTGTTTTCTGGAACTGCAAAATAGCACCAGGGATTGTTTGCGCCGACACACGCCTCCTTTTTGCGCCAACCCGCCCAGGAAGCGCAAGTTCATTTGTTAGTTTACCGATGTGCGTCTGTGGAGGAAAAAAGCCCGCTTTGCGCGAGTGCAAAATAGGAATGATAAATGCGTCAGTGTATAAAGTCATTTGCGCTGGGTGCAAGATAGAGCCCTTTAATTTCCTATGCAATTTTTGCACTTTTAGGGCTGGTAAGTTTTGTACTGGTCTGTGCAAACTTATAAAGATATAATGGTAACACTTTATAAATACGGTTCTTCGTTAATAAATAACTACACAAGAACCAATGAGTAACACAATATTAACAATCTATTAACTATTATTAACTAACAAGAAACTCTGATTAACGAACTAGTAAGTAATAGCACACAGATGAAAGTGGTAGTTCACTATTAACTAATCAAGAACTACTATTTTTTAATACTTCCCAGAGAACTACTGAAAAAGTTTATTAACAATCTAGTAACTATTATTAACTAAAAAGAAACTCTGATTATGAATTAGTAAGTAATAGTGCGCAGATGAAAGCGTTACTAGATATTTCTGTGGGAATTACTAATTATTTGGATTCGTATTATAAAGTGAAGATGATGGGAACTAACTAGTCATGACTCAAGTGTTACTACATGATCTTGTGCAACCAAACTCTAAAGTCATTTCAAGCGTTTGAGAGTTTTGGTGAACTTTTGTATACTTTTAGAAAATTTCTTTAGTGACACTTGAGTCATTACTAGTTAGTTCCCATGGTCTTCACTTTATAATACGGATCCAAATAATTAGTAATTCCCACATGTATGTAGTAACACTTTCATCTGCCCACTCTTACTTACTAGTTTGTTAATCAAGAGTTTTTTTGGGTAATGGTAGTTACTAGATTGTTAATAAACTTTTTCAATAGTTCTCTGGGAAGCATTAAAAAAATAGTAGTTACTGATTAGTTAATAGTGAAGTAACGCTTTCATCTGTGTGCTATTACTTACCGTACTATTTTGTTTCATCAGAGTTTCTTGTTGGTAAATAGTAGATACTAGATTGTTAATATTGCGTTACTTATTGGTTCTAGTGTAGTTATTCATTAATCGAAGGAATCGTATTTTAAAAGTGTTACCGATATAATGTATGCTGGATGTGAGAAGAACTGGGAATGCCAGCCAGGACTGACTGGATGTTATTTTGTTGCTCTGTGCCACAGGTTTGCTGTCGCTGAACGCTCCGCTGGATTTTGAGCTGTGCCGCGTAGTATTACCTGTCAGTGGAAGGAGCAAGGGGCAAACCACTGCTCAGTGAAATTGCCACAGTTATCATTAATATCACAGACGTCAACGACAACCCGCCTGTCTTTAACAGCAGTAGCTACAGAACCGTGATTGCAGAGGACATTTCACCTGGGGACTTGGTTCTACAGGTATAACATCTTTCCCTTAACCATCACTGAACATCCAATAAGCTTTTCAAAATAAGGCTAAAGCTGACTGCATTATTCATTGCAAATGATTTTGTTGTAATAAAAATCTCAATATATTAAGATACATTTGCTTGAGAAACAAAATTATATATAGTCAAATCTATATAAATCAGTCAAATCTAATTGTAAAATGCAATACAATCAAGAATCTGTTATTTGTTCATTCTTTTTAACCTTTTTTTTAACTGACAAAAGTACAAAGAAAAGTTTTCCAATGTTCCAATTTCATGTCACCTTTCCTTTTAATTACACTTTTTAATCATTTAGTAGTTGAGGATAGTGAGTAGTTGAGTAATTGTTGAAGTTTTGCTAGTGGAATATTTGCCCAATCTTGTCTGATACAAGACAGCCACTCCACAGTCTGTGGTCATCATTGCCTGATTCTCCTTTTCATGATGGGTCATACATTTTTCATAAGAGACATTTCTGGACTGCAGTAAAAGACAGGCACATCCCTTGTATGGTACAGAGTGTCTAGAAACCACTCAGTTGTAGCACGTGCAGAATGAGGCCTGGCAATGTCTTGCTTCCCAGGAAAGATGTCATTTTGATGGCAGTTTATGTCACTGTACAATCCAAATATGCCTTCATGTCAATGGTACCTTCACAATAATGCAAGTTACCCATTCCGTTTGCAATGATGCACCTCAATACCAGGACAGATGTTTGCTTTTGCACCTGTCGCTGGTGAAAGTCTGGTTGGTCCCTTCTCATCTTCCTTTCATTCACTGTGCATCTGTCTTAGGTAAGTGCAGTCGACCTTGATGGGCCTCCGAATAACTTCATCATATACTCCATTGTGAACGGTGATCCAAAGCAGCAGTTCAGCATCGACCCTCGCACCGGACACGTAACGCTCCGCTCCATGCTGGATAGGGAAGAGGTGAGTTCCTGAATCGCAACCCAGAACACGTAGTTGCTTGTTTAATTATATCCTCTGATCACAGATTAACATTTAAATCATTACTGTGGATATTTGACTGTTCATATCTTCAGAATCCCACTGACACAGCCCTTTGCCTTTCAGATAACGCACTACTCATTAACTGTGCAAGCTGCCGATGAAGGCGATCCCCCTTTATCCTCTGCCGTCCAGGTGACAGTGACCGTATCTGACGTCAACGACAACCCACCGACGTTCTCGCAGATTAATCACAGCCTCATTCTTCAGGTAAAAACACACACGTCATCCAAAACCTAACTTTTTCCTCCCTGCAAAGCTAGTCAATGACTTGACTTTCTTCAAACAGACAGTTTTAAGTCTTCGAAGACACCGTAATATCATAACAAACCATCTAGAACAAATTCAAATGCAGGGAATCAGAGCTAACCAAGCAAATAGTTCAACTCATTCTCATCCTTTAGGCGCCATATAGAACGCTCATATGACAAAACGGCGCTATACTATGCACATGGCACCGTTAAAGGGGGGTTGACAGCTTTTTTTCTTTGCATGATTGTATTTATGGGATGCAATATAACATGTATTCATGGTTTTTCTTTTTTTAAAAGTCTTATTTTTCATAAACTTCACCTTGACTGTCAGCCGCGCTCTCCTCTGTCCCCTGAACGACCGGTTCACTTCCTGATTCTATGAAAACACTCCCTCAGAAACACGTAGTGGGCTCAGATTGGTTAGTTTGGCCCGGAGTGTTGCGATTGGCTAAACTGTCGCTGACACGTTGTCCGGAAGATTAACGCCCATTGCCTTTACGGGCGAAACGAGCATGTCATGAGCTCTGGTCCAGATGTAAATATGTGTCGAATTGCAGTATTAGTTTCAGGCAGAATCAGACCGAGAAAGCCGCGATGAAGAGAGTCAAACAGAACCTAACCACACACGGCTCTTACTAAACGTTTCTGAAAGATAATGGTCTAAAGCGCATAGCGCAAGTGCACTGAGGGCATGTGCGAATCCACTTTTGATAGTTTATCAAAAAATGGTCTAAAAAGGGTTGCACTATTCTGTTATTGAGTAATGGGTGTGTTTTGGACATAACATGCAATAAACCAATCAGAGTCTCCTTTCCCATTACATTTAAAAGCCAGTTTCGCTCGTGCCATAGCGGATTGCTTTTTACATGGCACAATTTGCAAGCAGAAAGACTAAAGTTGTGTCCAGAGAGGAAACGGCATCTGCTCGTACACAAGGTTAAATCTCAAGCAGATCATCTACGGGACAAGCCGGATTCATTCCACCATATCTTTATGTACACAATCATATCTTTTGCATTGCAATCCTTTTATTTTTAATATTTGGCATGTTTGTGTGCTGCTGCCTGTGCGTGTAATAAGCAGAGTGGACGTGCTTTGTGCGCCCGCTCTATAGCCACGTATCACTAGCAAAAACAGCAACGTGCCAACAATGCGCCTGAACACTCGTCTTCAGTCCAGCACGTCCCATGGGCGCACAAATGCATTTAAACAACATGACGAAGGACGTGAAAATGATAACCGTGTCTAGGCTGAAACTAGCAAAAAACACTTGCATTTCCGCTCTGAAGCTACACATGGGTATAGTGGAAGGCAAGAGTTCAGGCTAAAGAGCCAATCGGCCATGCATAATATAGCATTTTTTTCTGTTCAAGCATTCAGGACCGTCTGTTTACCCCTTCAGCCGGATCCATTGTGTCTAATTATAGGGCCAACTCTGCTGACTTGGAAATATTTCTCACACCCCATTTACCTCACCTAAGGTGTCTGTGTCTTTAGAGTGCAGCGGATATGCAGCACCAGTTGGTCAGAAACAATTAGGCTCAGCTCTGTCAGCCAAGCATTCTGTTTCAATTACCTGTTCCAGTTGTGCCAGCTTGAATGAAGAACGAGGAGCACGTCAATCCGAATTGGTAGCACTTTTGTTGACAAATGAAGACAGAGTGTTAAAAATCGCCATCTGTTCTAGCTGTTCTTTCATTTAGAAAGAATTGGGTTGTGTCTTGAAGCTTAGATTTGTTTGTTTTTTTTGCCATTAAAAAATTTGTCCTGTGACAGAAATACTGAAATACTGTGACGGATTTTGAAAAACAGAAAGAAACAAATAAACATCAGAGCAGACGGAGCAGATGCTTTTTCTAATGATTCTGATGATTTCTGTTGCCAAACCAATAGAATACAATAAAATTGGTTTAAGAGCGAGAATCGTCCTGATCAAAATACATAATCTATTTATGTTATTTGTTTTAAGAAAGGACAGCCACAACTTTCCTAAAAGTCAGATGCTATTTTCCCAAGCATGTACGGCTTGATTAATGGTGTTCTTCTGGATACAGGAAGGGGATTCTGTTGGCAGAGGGATTCTGCAGCTGCTGGTAACAGACAGAGATACGCCTCAGAACGGCCCTCCCTTCTCCTTCCATATTGTCTCAGGAAATGAGGACAGGAGTTTTCATATTGACCAAGGAGGACTGCTGTCTGTATCCTCCCCACTGAGGAGGAGAGGCAAGCCTCAGCATCTGCTAAAAATTCAGGTGAAAGATTTCATTCATTAACTTCAGTTACGAGTAAAACGACTCACGGTGTTCCGGACGCTGAAATTTCTACTCACTGTGTTTCGGACAGGTAGAAGGAGTCATTTCTTATATATAACACATACATTTTAACAACTATAAGCTGGGTTGGTTGGAGTGAAAGAGGATAAAAAATTATAGAATTTGCGGGAAACGGTCTAGCATCTGGGATACCGTGATGTCTGGAATAATCACGGTTACAACACATGCTTGTTATAAGTTTAAAGGAATTCAACCAAAAAATGAAAGACTGTCATCATTTACTCATCATTATGTTGTTCTACCAGTAACATTAGCAATATGTCAGCAAAATTTTGTGGACAAAAAAAAGTTGGTAACACTTTACAATATGGGTGTACTAATAAGCATTAATTCATTCTTAACTAATGCAAAGATAATACTGAATTAATGTGTAACTAATGATTATTTAAGCTATTCATTAATGATTAACACATTAGGAATTAATTAAAGAGTCTGTAAGGTTAATGTATTAGTTAATACATGAATTGTTATTAATTAAATATGTAATTGTGGATTAATTCCATAATAACTCATTTTTAACTAATAGTGTTAATTAATATGTTAATTACCAGAATGAGCCAAAGTCTTGTATTTCAACTTCCAGATAATATGGCAGGTACACAAATATGCATTAATACATGATTAATTACTTCTTATAAGAATTATATAATAATATAATTATTTTAATATGCATTAATCATGTGCAAATTACTACAATTACTAAATTACTAGGTAATAATGATGTGCCTCAACAAGTAAAGTCATAACAATGATACCTTTGCAAATCATTAGCTAACGATTAATTAAAGCAGACAACTGGAAGTTGAAGTGCATAGCTTTGACTAATTGTGGTAATTAACACATGAATTTACACTATTAGTTAATAAATGTTATTAAGGAATTAATACACAATGACACATTGAATTAATAGCAATTCATGTATTACTAAATCTATTAGACTCTTTATTAGTTGCTGATGCAGTAATCATTAATTAATGGTTTAGTTCTTCATTAGTTATACATTAACTCATGATTATCTGTGCATTAGTTAAGCATGAATTAATGCATATTAGTGCACTTTGTCAATAGCACAGCGATATATGCAGCACAGGTAAATTAAGCAGTTTTCTGTTTGTCAGCATGGTGAATTCAAGTGGCCAAGAGGAACTTTATTTTACAGTGTCCACATGTACTTTCCATAGTAATAACAGTAAATGATGCATAATTGCATGACATTAGTTAGAACTAACCCTCAACCAAATCCTAATCCTACCCTAACCCAATAGTAAGCACATAGTTAATTAATATTACTCAATACTTAGATGTATAATTACACTGTAACAAAGACATCTTAAAGTGCAACCCTATATTGTAAGGTTCCCATGGTACAATGTAATTATACATTTAAGGACGGATTAATAATAATTAACTACATGTACTTACTATACAGGTAGAATTAGGGAATGGTTTAGGGCTATATGCATGCAATTATGCATAATGTTATAATAATTACTATAGTAACTATGTGTGATGTGTAGAACAATGGCACTGTAAAATAAATATTACCAATATGCTTCCCATGTTGGTGAAAATTGAGGTAGCAAAAAACCGGATTCAATTCAATTTTGAATTGGAATCCAAAATTTTTGCTACCTCAATTTTCAAATTCAAAAGAATTGCATTGGAAATTTCAAAAGAATTGCATTGGAAGTTACAAAAGCATTCTTGATCAAATTCTACATGGTGCTCAACCCAGGCCCCCTGGGTTGTTATATGTTATATGGCTTGTAACAACATAAGAGTGAATAAACAATGAAAGAATCGTACATTCTTTGGTGAACCATCACTTTAAATGAAATATGACTTGTATGGTTCAGCACAAGCTGAGCATTGGTTGTAAACTTGATTGTTATCTATGGGCCAGAGATTGTTCCACATCGTCTTAAATTATTTAAAGCGACTCCTCAAAGGTCAGTGTGTTGTTCACACGTTGCAATATTTTTTTTCACACTTCACATAAATATCATCTCCACAGGTCACTGACAGCGGCCACCTCTCCGCTGTCCTCTATATGCGTGGTGAAGATCAACATCACAGAGCAGAGTCGATATCCACCCACTGTGTCTCCACTAGAGGTTTTCATCACCACAGCTGGTGGGACGTTCTCCAAACGTGTCATCGGCAAGCTGCACGCTACGGACCAAGATCCCCAAGACATCCTGTCCTACAAACTGGTCTCTGATGCCTCGGACCAAGGCCTGTTCTCTGTGGACACAGTGGATGGAAAGATCGTGGTGGAAAAAGACCTGGAGCCAGGCCTGTACCCCTTGAACGTGAGCGTGTCTGATGGAACATTTAACATTTGGGCTGGAGTGAAGGTCCACGTTTGGGCTGGCGCTCAACATGCTCTGGATCAGGGCCTCACGTTGCAGTTGGCTGGACTTTCGGCCGAAGAGTTTGTGTCTGATCACTGGAGAGGCCTCCAGCGCAGCCTTGGCTTGGAGTTAAACATACCCAGACAAGAGCTGCACATCGCCAGCTTGCAACAACAGCCGAACTCCGTCAACATGGAAGTACTGCTGGTCCGTCGAGCTCCAAATGGCTCCGTCCAGCCGGTGTCTGTTCAACGCCTGACTGGGGTCCTTTCAAATGTAGAAGATTCACTGGGTTTGAATGTCTTGAGACTGAAGCATGGTGACTGTGTGGGCGCTGGTTGCCCGCTTCCGGGTTGCAGGAACACAGTTGTGATGAGGCAGGGAGAATGAGTACCTACGCCACTGCACGGGCCAACTTCATCACCCCGCAGCACAGCTGGGAGACTGTGTGCTCCTGCAATGGTAGGCAGACCACCTCCTATTCTGCATTCCACTGAGGATTAACCCAGAGGCCTTGGATGTTATCAAGTTTCTCACTTAGTTGCATCTGTGTTTTTACTGCTCTGGGTCTACCTAAAGGGACCTTAAATGAAATGCCCTTTCATGTCATTCCAAAATCCTAGGATTTTCATGGTCCAGGGAACACACACACAAAACATTTAGCAGATATTTCAAGCTACGCCATTTCATACAACAAAAACATATCATGACCAGGGGCTGTCAAGCTCCAATAATGGAAAAAAAAGCAGTAGTCTATGTCGTGGTATGTGGTTCTCAATAGCCCCTTTTCCACCAAAGCATTTTGAGAGCCGGTGCCTGCGTGCGAACCAGTTCTTTGTGTTTCAACAGCCAAAGAACCGGTTCTCGGCCAGGAGAACTGGTTCCAAAGCGGTACCAACTCTTTGCTGGACTAGAACCGTTCTTTCACCACGTCATGCTTACGTCGGGGGCTGAGGCGGGGTTTAGATGTGTTCTAAACATCTTTTCTGACCATAATAAAGGATCGCAAAGCCAAGAGAAACATTTGCAGAAACACGACGGAGTCCGCCTTTGTAATTGTTATGCTTGAAGTTAATGCAAGCGTTTCTATTTTTTCTCCCCAATTTTTTTTTATTGAAGACATTATAGACACAAGACAGGGGTACATAACTTATCAGAAAAGATTACATATCAAACGAAAATATTAAAAGACTTACACATTTCGATTGTTTTTAAAGCCTTCTTGATACACGAAGTTAGAGATAATCCCAAAGTAATGTTGTACTTGCAAGCATTTCTAGCCAAGACGTATGGCGACGTATACAGTGACGTAAATCAGAGGGCCAGGGCCCAATTTCAGGATTATCTTGAATGATAAACTATTTAAAATAAGTCAAAACACACTTTAAATTTAAATCATTAACTGTTTTTGTCTTTGAAAAACTGTGATCCCTGTGTCTTAGAAACATGAAAGATTATATAATGTATTTAATTTTTTCCCAGTTATGCCATGGTCTAAAACATTTTATCTGGTAGAAATTGTGAGTAAGACTTTTTCCAAAATCCTATACAGTAAATGATGAATGACTGGAAAAGCTCATGGGGCATTTGAATTTTTGTGGATTTTTTGAATTTTTGTGGAAAATGGGATACTTTGGAGTCAAAAGGGTGGTTGAGAACCAATAGGTCTATGTGATTTTATTATCATCCAAGGTTTCTGAAGCTATATGGAAATTTTGCGCATGCTCATTTTTGTGTAACATGAGACATACAATAACCAATTGACATCAAGTGTGATGAGCATATTATAGTTAAATGTATGAGAATGTTAAAGAACTATGCCAAAGGGTCTATTGATTACACAAACACTAGGAGCAAACACATTAAATTTACAGTACTTTTGTATTTATATTGATACTTTTATTTTAGATTTATTCTTTTAGATCTTGACTGCTCCTGGGCACTATGTGCTTTCATTGATCAGTGTTTCATGTGCACTTCCATTCAAAGGTTTGGTATCAGTAAGATTTTTTCTTATAATTTCTTATGCTGACATTTATTTGATCAAAACCAGCAATACTGAAATACTATTACAATTTCAAATAACTGTTTTCTATTTTTGATATATTTTAAAATGTCATTAATTCATGTGATGAGTAATGATCCTTCAGAAATCATTCTAAAATGCACAATTTATGCTTAAGAAACCTCCGCTTAAGAAACCTTATTTAAAAAAGCTGAAAATTGCTTAAATTGTTTTGATGAGTTAAAGCAATGTAAAAACCCATGAACTTATTGATCGATAGTGTTGCTGAATACAGGTATTGATGTCCTTAAAAAACACCTTAACCCAAACTTTTCAATGTGTCTGTAAACAGTATTTATTTAAAATGGAAGTAAAAAGATGCTTTCATTTATTTAGTGAGAGACTGATAACTTGATGCCAGTTATTAGTTTCAACAGGAAATGGACCACTGCAGCACATTTTGCCAAATATACTTAATATTTATGCTTTCTGCATTGCAGAATCGGCTGTGAGGTTTGACGGCAAGGGTTATCTGAAAATACCTCTATCAAATAGAAGAGGGCAACGAGAACTTCGGTCTGTCTCTTCAACTCAAGACATCTGCTACAGAGGGCACAGTGATGACCACCAACGCCTCTGACTGGGGAACATTAGAGGTACAGGGAACATTTCTCAAATAATCTGACAAAAGAATCTTTAACTTATTCTTTACCATTTTCTTGCACAAAAGGCTTATTTTGAGCGCACTGGTATGTTAAAGCATGTATAAATCTCAAATGCAAAGAAAACCCAGCCATCCGGATAACAATAGAACGATCACAGGAAACTTGACTCCACCCCATGAATTACAACATCCAAACGTGTGCAACAGAAGCTTGTTTATTCTCATGAACTTGCGCATTAAACATGTTAATATTTAAGAGTGCATTTCTAAAGGGAAGTAAAAACTTGTGATGTGGATTTCATCCCACCCTTTGAGCACATCAGTGATAAATCAACCTGTGTTTCTGAAATGAGTGTTGTGATGAATTCATGGCTGACTGCTCTCAGAGGCACAGTGAGGGATCTTTGAGTAATTGTTTATTTAAACCTCTTAAGCTTCAGCTACAGGAAGGGACAACACAAAAAACAAAAAAATCTATGTATTGTGAGAAATATAAAGAATGCGGAAAACATGAATTAAAACAGCGGCCTCTGTTTCAAAATCACATGACGTATCTCTCAGAGGACGCCTCATTTATGCAGAATAGTTGAATATTCAATTTAAGTGGCTAGCAACATCAAAAGTACACTCTCTTTTTTTTTCAAAGCTTTACCTCTGGGTTTTGGAACTTGGCAAGACGGACTATTTCATTGTTGCAGAGGGGCTTCAAAAGGAATTGTTAAACATGGTCATCCAAGAAATCTTTAGGGCATACATCTTTGCATGCTGCATAGCCATGCATGACATAATGTATGTGTCCCTTGGAGAATTAACATTCCGGTGCATATCAGCAAATTCATATCACTTGAACTTCACATCTTATCAATCGTTTCATTTCAGAGGAGCGACAGCTCATGTTTTTGAAACTTGCAAAATTCAAATTCAAACCTACTACTCAGCTAACATTTTTTTAAGCTTTCTTACCATTTAAGTGATTACTTTCAAATGGAAATTCAGCCTTGAGCAAAGCCACCTCTGACAAGAGAAAGGGAATAAAAGATGATCAGTTAAGCAGCGGTAGCATTTATGAATACCGACAGCTCTGATCTAACATTATTAAGAGAAACGAAGATATGTTGCGGGATAGATACGGTGGAACTGATACCCTTTAATGCTGTGAGGAGTCCGAGCATGGAGGCATTTATCGCAATAATTAGGTTTTTCTTTTAACTGGACTCGCATCAGGAGGTCAGTTACGAAACCTACCTAGACAGCACTGAAAGCATTGAATCTGGGAAACGATGCCAAGACTCTTCCAAACAGTTGGGAGCAAAATTATGCTTCTAAGATCTGTCATGTTTGCCAAATTCTAAAGCAGCGTTTTATCAAAGACGAGAGATATAAAGTTGCACTGATGAGCCAAAACATTGACCAGATACGGGTGAAGCGGATATCATTGAACATCTCCTGAACGAGGCCACATATTTAGGTCAGAGTAGATTAGATGGTAAAGCAAACAATCAGTTCTTGTTATCAACATGTGGAATGCAGGAGAAATGGGCAGCATTAAAGATCTAAAAGACTTGGACAGGGGCTAAATTGTTATGGCAAGGTAACTAGGTCAGAGTATCTCTGAAATGGCAAGGCTTGTGGGTCGGTTGCTCTCGGTCAGCGGTGGTGAGAATGTACCAACAGTTGTTCAAGGAAGGACAAACCACAACCTGATGCCTGAGGCTCATCGATGCACAAGGGCATTGAAAGCTATCCCATCTGGTCCGAACCAACAGAAGGTCTACTGTGGCACAAGTCAGACGGTTATAGGAGAAATGTGTGTATAGGAGAACAGTGCGTCAAAACATTTAACAATCTTACTGACTCCAAACTAGTGCATATACTTTACTAAGGTTTGCGCTAAACCTCCCAAAAACAAGCACGTCTTAAACCAGACGCTATCTGGTAGATTGCATTAGTCATGCAAACAATATGGAAATGATCTGGCTGTGTCTGTATTCTTTAACTTGCATGTTGTCAATAGTTCCACTCCCATCAGAGCTTTTTCAGAATTACTCCAATTTGCCCTGTTTGGGAATATTCCAGAGAATTGTGCCATTTAATACTGTGTACTACAATACTGTGTTAAATAATAGTTAGTTGGACTATATCAGCTGAATTTCATGATCTTCTCAGGTGAGAAGAGAATATAATTTCCTTTTAAGGATACTTTACACTTCCCAGGTGGGAAGAGAATATGAATGTTTAGTAGATATCTGTTGTTTTGTAGCCGATTTACAAGCACAGATCATGATATATATATATATGAATATACATGAATTTGCATCATCTGTGTTTGTGTGTGTGTGTGTGTTTGCTTGGCCATCATCAAGTGGTGTTTCCTGGACGTGCTGTGATGATGATAGCTCAGTTCATAATGACAAAACATACAGATCGCTTTGGTCTTGTCAATGGGACAATTTGGCAACTTTTTAAAAGTAAACTTTACATTCAGAATCTCATTGGCATCCATTTCGGCGTCTCGCGCTCGCCATCCACTCAAAGCATGACGTTACTATTTGGCCGGCTCGCAAGCTGAAACGAGTGTGTGCGGCACAAAACGTCCTCGCGCTGCGCTCTGAAACACATTCATGTCAATGGCTTGCGCCGCGCGAGGACGTTTCGTTGCTTCTTCCGACCAAAGCGCAAGCGGATCTGAGCTAGACCGGAAACAAAACAACAGGCACGCCGCACACACTCGCTTCGGCTTGCGAGCCGGCTTTGAGTGGATAACGAGCGCGAGACGCTGAAGTGGATCAGGACGCATGCAGCGTCCTGTTGCAAAAGTATGTGAAAAAACTACAAAGTTTGCTATGACAAAAAGACCGTTAATCGCGCGATAAAAAAATTAACGCCGTTAAAATGGGTTTGCGTTAACGCCGTTAATAACGCGTTTAACTGACAGCCCTAATATATATATATACATATATATATGAAGAGTATTCGGCCTATAATATTGGCCTGCCCATATATCGTTTTGGCGGCTCTAATATACATATATATATATATATATATATATATATATATATATATATATGAAGAGTTCAGATGCAAAAGCCTCTAAATGCCATTTGAAATTTTCTTCTAAAATGATAAGTTTTATCAAGCTTGTATATTTAAGTTCAGTAATTTCACTTAAATGGCAATGAAAATGGTCATTTTAGAAGAAAATTTCAAATGGCATTTGGAGGCTTTTGCATCTGAACTCTTCATATATATTAGAGCCAGAACGATATATCGCAGGCCGATATTATCGGCCAATATTAGGCATTTTCCAAACTATCGGTATTTCTATAGCACGTGACAGTTATAGCAATGAGACGTATCACTCTCTCTCCTTGGCCTGTTACATTGAAAATGTATATTTTACAATTTGTAGTATGATGTTATCCATTGCTAAATTATGGCTCATCATAGACTAGCTAACCACAAAGCTAGCTAATGCCACGATCATCAGTGGAAGACTGCTAACGTTAAGTTAACATTAATGAGCTTTGGTTTAAGTTTCTTTTTAAAATGCATTATCATATTATTTTTGTTAAAACTCATACATAGCTACAAATAACTAATGTTAGTGAAATCTGTTAATGTTTTGTTGCACGTTTCTGAAAAAAATAATAATAATAAAAAAAATCGTATATACACACACACACATATATATACACATGTAACCCCTTGTTGACACCAGTAGAGCTGATCAGTCAAGACCTAAGGTGTACCCTGCTATCACACCGGGCTGTACTATATTAAAAGTGTGTTAAACAGGACCCTGGGTTCTTACCTGTTGATGGTGAGCTGGCTAAATATTCCCTGTTTACTAATATGAGTCACAGCAACTTCAGATAGGTTAAGTAGACATGGATAACAGATAAACAATGCGTGTAAGAATATTAATAGCACGGTGCCTCCACTGTGGAACTACTAAGCTCACTTAAAGGGATGTACTTGAGTTCCCCAGACTAATGGTAAATATCTCAGTCAAATATGAACAACAACAATATATTTAGTATGAAAAAGGAAAAAAACATTCCTTATACTCTGAAAACCAATGGTTTCCTTTCAAAACACCAATTATTTTGTATCAAACCCAAATCCACAAAGTTAAGTTTAAAGTGTAAACCTTACAATGAACACTTAATTAACTACCAAATAGCCAAACATGCTTTATCAAACCACTCTGGTACTCTTTAAAT
This sequence comes from Hybognathus amarus, assembly GCA_030378365.1. Classification (NCBI taxonomy): domain Eukaryota; kingdom Metazoa; phylum Chordata; class Actinopteri; order Cypriniformes; family Leuciscidae; genus Hybognathus; species Hybognathus amarus. The sequence goes on from JAQIUQ010006623.1 coordinate 105,237, forward strand.
AACACTCCCCTGTTTTGTTTCTCTTAGGTGAAAAAACCTTTACAGGTATCAGTACCAAAAAATATCACTTCAGTACTATACAGTCCAAAATTCACACATCTGTACCATCACAGTTCGGCTTTAAAATGTTCAAATTGTTACCAAGCGCTTGGATTTGTAAACGTTGGGGCCCATACGGTGGTGCACATATGAAAAGAAAAAATCATTCAACTCCCTGGTAGTACAGTTCAACGTTCAGAAAAGTCTCCGGTTACTCACGCGACTCCGTCAGTCCGACAGTACAAAGAATCCGCTGGTAGACGATGCAGCAGAATGGCGAGGTACAGTTGGTAGATGTCCGCGCGGCGACTCCCGTGGGCGAGGTCCCTCTTCACTGCAGTGCTACTTAGCCGGCTAGTTCCCACTTGTTACTTTAACTCTGGCTCTCGAATAAAAACGGCGCTCGCTGTCTAAGCTGGGTGTCACTCATAGCAGTCCAAGCCAATGTCCCTCTAGTTTAAAGTCCGACAGAGTACTTTTCTCTTGTTACTGCAAACAGTAGCGAAGGACCGACAGAGCTGACGTTACACTTATCACTTTCACTGGAAAACAACAAACGCTACTATACATTACTGCTACTATACATTAACTGCGAGATAATATTTGTGCCTGTACGTGTGTACTTAAGTCTACAAATTTTAATCCTCTACGAATTCAACTGAAAGTGTTACCACCCATCGACACACAGCCGCTTCTCTCTCGCACGTGCGTTTGTTTTGCCGTGCCTCTCACCAGTGTTGCCAGATTTCACGTGACAAATAAGCAACAAGGCCGGTGAAAATAAGCCCAAAACAAGCGACTTTTTCTCATAGACAGTAAAAGAGCTTTTTCTTTGGAGCCCCTCTAGATTCCGGGACGAAAAAAATAAAAGAAAATAAAACGGTGTGCACGGTTTTACAGTCTGTGGGGACGGATCGGATAGATTTAAACTGTGAATGTCAATTTACATCCACATGGACAGATTGGTAAACTGTGCCAATATTAACTGTGCACAGTTTTGTAAAACTGTGCACACGTACAGTTTATTTTTCTTCTACAATGAAGCTTGGCTGTCACAGTGTTGGTACTGCGCCCAAATAAAATCTGACTAGCTCATTTTTGAGAAATCAACCTAAAATTTAGAACACAACTTCTTCAGATTTTTGGCTTACATTTTCTTGCAGTTCTAGAGTAAAATATATTTTGTAATATATATATATTATATAAAATAGAAATAATGTTTTACATTGTTCATTTTCATAAACTCAAACGTATAACTTTTTCTGTTTCACTTTCATAATTTCATACTTCACTTAATACTTCACAATAATTTGGCAAATGTCTTCTTCAAAACAAGACCAAATATTCCAAAGCATTCTTGAATTATAACCATTTGAATAGTGCTTTTCATGTCTATGCGAAAAATGGGGTGACAGATAAAGGGTTAAACGATATTAAATTATAATATCTATATCTAAAGTATATGTAACATATAATTAATATATAAAACTCTCATACAGTCCAGTCACTATCAGTCGCGATGGTCCAGACTCTGCACGTTTTTTATTTTTTATTTTAACGTCACTCACTGACCTAACCAGAAAAAAAAAAAAGATTGCCTTTCTCTGCCTCTGATTGGCTAGTACTCGTTTCCATCTGGGTCAGAGCCAATTAGAAGCAGGGTGTGGGTGGGAAAAACTCTTTGAATGGGGAAAGGGAGAGAGAGGGAACAGGAAAGACAAACTAAATATCCGAAGCTGGGAACAAGCCCAAATAAGCAACTACACTTTAGAAACAAGCCCAAAAAACCGCGACCCGCGACTACCTGATATTTGCAAGCGACTTTACAGAAAAACAAGCCCAAAGTCGCTTACAATAAGTGGACTTGGCAACACTGCCTCTCACGTTGCTTCTCTTCCGACTCCCGCCCCTTCAAGTGATCTCTAATTGGCTCAGTTTACATCAATTAAACACAAACTACTACTTCTTCTTCTTCTTCTTCTTCTTCTTCTTCTTCCTGTTTAATGGCGATTAACTCCTAAGGAGCATTATCACCACCTACTGTGCTGCTGGATGGCAAATTAACCTTGGGGGATGAGTCTGGATTAAAAAAAAAAACCTTTCTACCTATATCATCCCACAAACATCAACATTAATTATCATAAAACACAAACTAAAATCACATTGGCCAAGTTATCAAAACACAGGTATTCACAAAAAGCAAAGCATCACGGAAGGTGTAGTTTTTTCAGTAAGATACCACAAGCCAAGAAATGGTCTTTTTATTTAACCATATTTAGTAGGCCCCTACATACATATATTTCCTGTCAAACCATCTCATTCTCATCCTAGGGCGTCATATAGTGACGCTTTTGACAATGCGTATAGCAGCAATATAACATGCTTCGGTTATGGGTAGGTTTAGGTCTGGGGTAGGGTTAGGGTTAGACCACTAGGAGGCGCCGTCTGGCCAATATATATCTGCATCTCATATTGACGCTAAAGGGTACCATGTGCGTTGGATACATACGCATTGTCAAAAGCGTCAGTATATGACGCCTTGGGATGAGAACGGGCTGGTAATACTCAGCATTGCCCTCAAGGAACCAAAACTCATTCACCCTCGATGAGTCCTCCTGGAAAAGTTCTTCTCTTTTTGTGATTATCTCACCAGTATCACTGCACACTCAGCTCAACCCAGTACAGCAAAGTCAAACTGCATCTCTGTCCAGTGAAAGCAAATGAGCAAAACCTTTGGGCTGACTGGTATCAGATCAGAGCAAAAGGCTCTGCGCTCACTTCTTACATCACAAAACTCTCTGAAGATTCTGCCGCAGCAATTAAGAGGCTGGTGTGAAGGAGATGATGCTTAATAATGCATACTCTTAGCATCAGTGTAATACTTTCAAATGTGTAGTGCACACACAAGCTATGTTTTTTTAATGCACAGAACAGGAAAGTAATACATGCATATATGAGTGATCTATTATTTGTGGGAGGAATGCTGAGGATGCATAATGTCAGTGTGTTTTCGATTGCTCCTGATTGGACTGTTGCTTTGCATCACAAAGTCGTCGATGCCGATTTAACAAGAACTAACTGTTCTCCATCGAGCTCTGTCTTTCACAACTACCTTCAATGCTCAAAGGGCTTCTTATCTCCCACAGAGCAAGCGCTGAGAGCACACGCTTCCAACTGAGCCAAAACACAAACTATGTAACCTACCTCAGCAAGAGCCTTAACATAGTCCATAAATATGTAACTTTCTTTAAGTCACAGGCATCAGGCTAAAGCTAAAGTGTGAATTGTGTACTGTTTAGGTGATGAAATATTTTCTTTCATGCCAGAAGGAAAGTTTTTTGGGGGTCAATGACCTGACAATGACTACGTTTACATGCAGCCAATTTTCGGGTTATGGTCAGTATTCGAGTTTCTGAAACATTAGGAATAACCAGTTTACATGCGTGAGCAGAGAGAGTTTCTCCTGTATACATGGAATTGCAATATCCCAATGTAAACGGCGACGCGCAGTTAGCGTCTAGCCGTACAGACAACCTTGAAGGCCAATTTATGCGTTGAGGGTACGCCTAGTGTATGGCGTAGGGTACGCACGTAGGCGACACCGTCGTGAGAATTTATACTTCTGCGTTCAGATCTTGGTTGCTCTGCAGTACTGCCGAAATGCTACGGAGGGTTTTAATGTTCCACTGTGTTTAGATTCCTCGCAGCTAGGTTACTACAAGCAATGGTGACTGAAAGAGAATGGATCATGTTGGAGTTTGTCTGAGGTGGAAAAACAGTTAATTTTTGTGAAATTACTAAAACTAAAAGGCAGAAACGGGAGAAGACGTCTGAGGAGATGGTACAGTACATGCAGAAATGCGTAGGAGAAAATGCGATGCAACATACCAAGCCGATCAAACTCAGATCTTGCGGTCTGCGTCGTCACAACGTGTAGTTAAATTTTTGTGTTTTTTTTGTTATTTTTGTTACATTTTTGGCGTCAGACTACAGCGAAGGCGCTTTGATGCTGGTAACGTTACTGACCTCGCTCCAAAAGTATGCTGTGTCTCGCCTGGTTTCGCCATGTTTACTTCCAGTATACTGCACGTGGATTTTTGTATGCGCCGAGAAGTTTCTCTACTTTCTCTCAAAATTGCTTGCGAATAGAACATGCGCAGAACACAAATCACTGGGGATATGCCGATACGCATTTACATGACCAAAAATTCAGGTTAGAAAAGGGGTACCCCAGGCATAATATCCCGGTTTGTAAAATCCGGGATATGAGCATATTCGGGTTTTTGTCGGTGTTTACATGGCCGTTCGCGACCGGGTTATTGCTAATATTCCGGTTTTGAACGGGTTATTGGCTGCATGTAAACGTATTGACATTTTTTCTTTAATTATAATTACTATTAATAATAATTTAATAATAATTACTATTCAAAATTACATTCAATATGCAATTCATAGTTAGTGACTTGTATGTATGTATGTGAAAAGTTTAAAACTTTAAGCTTTAGAAGAAAAGTGGGTTACTTTATTTCCATACAGTAGTCCATTTAAGAAGACATTCTACAAACTATAAATAACTTGGCAACTACAAACATATCAACTAACTCTCATTAACCCTTAACTACATGTCAACTAACTCTCATTAGATTATTAGTAAATTCTTAGGTTAGGGCAAATGGATTAGTAGAATAGGTTGGCGTACTTGCAAAGTTGCTTAGTCAGTATAGTGTTTGTTGAAGGAGCATCACAATAAAGTTAGCAGATATTAAGCAGACAGTCTACTAATACTCTAATGACTGCTAGTTCACATGTAGTTGCAAAGTTACTTGTACTAGTAGGTAAAATGTTTAAGGAAGACTCTAGAAATAAAGGGTTACAGAAAAGTGCTACATCTCTCTCAAACACACTCAACTTCATTTCTGACTTTATCATACAAAGTCAACTCTATTTTTGTAGAATAATTTTTGCACTTCAACTAACTATCCAACCATTCAACCAACATGCAGAAATATTGCCAAAACTTGCCATATGAATTTTACAGTTTTTTTACGATTGCTACGACAGATTTTTTAATACTTTTAACAATTTTACAAAACTCTTAACACAGTTAGCACTACATCGCTCTGTGTAAGCTATACCACAACCTCGATCTCACGGAATTCATTACGAATTCCATCGAGGTGGCTAATTGGTAACAATTCATACGACCTCACTCGTACAAATTAGTATGATTTTGCTAAATCGTACATATTTACGAATTGGCGAATCGTGATGAATTCGTACGATGACCTACCCTAACCGCCGCCTAAACTTAACCGTCACGTGGGTTTAGACAAATCGTAGGAATTTGTACTAAGCTAGGTTGTATTCAATTAGTATCGAATTAGCCACTTTTTAATCACTCGTACGAATTCGTATCAAATTGGTCGTGATATGGGTAACACATTTCTTTGTTGCTTTAACACAAAATGGATACAATTGACACAAATTTAAAATGCTTGAACTTTTTTTACACACAAGCTCAAACAAGACCAAAACAATGGATTTTTACTGCCAGATTTACCAATGCTTTAACACTATATGCCCTAAACACAATGCTCTAAACCTAACCTTACAGGCTAAAGTCAAAGTAAACAGCTGTTTATATCTGTGAATTTGAAACACAAATATTCGAGCCCGTTCTCATCCTTCAGCGTCACATAAAGCGCTTCATGACAAAATCGGCGCTATGCTACGCACATGGTACCTTTTCATCGTTTATATAACACCGCGAACTAAAGGCGTACATAAATCCTTTAGCGTAATATGAGACTACCCTACCCTACCCCACACCTAAACCTAACCATCACAGCACGTGTTATATAAACGATAAAGGGTACCATGCTGCGTAGTATAGCGCCGCTTTGTCATATAACGTTCTATATGACGCGTTGAATATTCCCCTGTATTTTATTCTATTGTTAATGAGAATCAGCTGACTGAATAATGCAAATATACAAATCACATCTGATTCCCATCTGGGAAACACACTCAGGTGTTTAGTTTCTTTCTTTCGCATGACCATATGGTATACTGTAACGTACATGCTATAAAGCACTCTGAGATGGGTCTTTTTTATTTCTGCAGCAAAATACCTAAACCCAACACACAAAATGTATAAAGACGCTTCAAAAGAAACTGCACAAAACACAAACTATGATCAATACATACTGTCTGTGTTGTACCTGACAATATATATATATATATATATATATATATATATATATATATATATATATATATATATATATATATATATATACATATGACATAATAAAATAATGCTTTGATTTAATTGCATCTGATGTTAGTGTTTCTATGACATTGTGCTATGATTAACTACATGTTTCTGTTGGATGACAACATATGTTACTGTTTTGAAATATTATTTGATTTCTGAGATATGTTTGCAGTGTTTCGGTAGACATTGCTGTAGTGTATTATTGTATTTTGAAAATTAGAGTTGAAGTTAACTGTTTTGCCACTTGTGTGTTGCTTGTAGGTGTGTTGGTGCATTTAGAGTTCAGGAAATTTGTTAAAAGTATTGAAAAAATTGTCATAGCGACTGAAAAAAAGCTGTAAACTAAAGTTTTTTTTTCCTGTTCTTTATCATGAACATTGTTATTTGTCATTGACTTTTGTATTTGTGTTTCTAGCTGGTGGACAAGGAGCTGTGGTTCAGATATAGATGTGGTAACATGGCTTCTGCCAGTATACGGGTGGACAACCACCCTGTGGCTGATGGCCGCTGGCATGATGTCACTCTGGAGGTCAATGGCGCAACCCTTAGACTCACCATTGATGCCAGCCACTCCAAGTCTGTTGTTCTTCCACAACCTGCAAGCTCACTCAATCCGGTGGGGCACTGGTGCTGGCCGGCTTGAATCCCAGCACAGATGCAGAGCGACTGGGCTTCACGGGCTGTTTGGAGAGCTTACGTTTCAATGGAGAAGTGGTGAGAGGAAAGGAGGGGTGAACGGAACTGGCCCGCAGACCGGCACACTCTTTGGGATCTACCAATGCTGCTCTGATGTGAAGATCTGTGCCAGTAATCCTTGTGAGAATGGAGGCACTTGTGTTGAAGACTCCAGTGAAGGTGGGAAAGCAATGATACTCTACTCACACACTGTCTATACTGTTTAACCTACTTCTTTATAAAATAATTGGGTCACCAATTTGTATGCCATTTGCACAATATGGTTTCCCATTTTGCTTGTCTGCACCACGATTTTTGCATATATGGATGATCCAACGTATGCATATCGGCATATGATGAATTCTGCTGCCATGATCATCAGAAAATGGCCATAAACAAATCTAAAAAAAAAAATCTCTGTAAAATGAAATGCATTTTATTGGCAAAATAGTCGTAAAATAATATAAATAATGAAAATAGAAAAGGTTTGTGATGATAAAAATTAATCGTTAACATTAGTTAATGCATTCAATATCATCAACTAATGAAGAACATTACTTTTTAATATCATTATTAATCCAGGTTAATGTTAATATTAAATACTAATTTTACAGAGATTTTTTATGGACATTTTCTAGTGATCACGGCAGCAGAAATTCATAATTTGCCAATATGCATATCTATGATGTTGCATTATAGTCATCCATACTGTATATCAAAAATCATTCAGTATCATCAACATTACTTTTTATCATTCATTAATATGAAATACAAATTAAAAATAAATACATTTATAAAAAGTTATAAATTAACTAATGCATTATGATAAATGCAACATGAATTAACAGTGAACAATAGTCTATTTTTTAAATTAATATAGATTAAGAATGATATTTTAAAAAAATGCTGTAAGAAATTATTGTTTATTGTTAGTTTCTGATATATACAGTAACAAATTGTTAAAGGACACACAACTGTACACAAACATCTCTGTAAAATCAAATGCATTTTTAGACCAAAATAATAGTACATATATAAAAACACATAAGGTTTAACAATAAATAACTAATAATAATTTATAAATTGTTAATAAAAATAATTAATAAATTGTCATTGTAACAACAATAACAATTGATTAATTGGAAACACTGTACAATAAAGTTGAATCATTTACATTAGTTAATTAACAGGAACATTAACCTAGATTAATAAATGCTGCAAAAAAATATTCTAATGCATTAACTAATTTAAATGAACTAAACGTTAATAAAACATTGTCTCTAATTAATTTGAATACACCTGCAGTATTGGTAAACTAGCACATGGATGGTTTATGAAAGTGTGTTAAAGTGATGCAAATGTATTCACTCCTCAACAAATTTCACATTTTTTGGTTTTCATCTCTGTTTCATGTAATAAAATAGTGAAGTAGGGAATTGATTTAAGAGGTCCCTTGAAGAATTGTTAAGGGACAACAAACTCATAGCCTATGGAAATAAAGCTAGGGAGATTATCTCCATTGTATCTGCATCCGGAAAATCTCTCAATACTCCAGTGTCAGTCTACTTTGATCTCCGAACAGAGAGGTTCCTATGGATATGAATTTGTTATCTTGGCCATTAAAAGATGCATTTCTGTCCTCCAGGGTTTCGCTGTATCTGTCCATTGCTATACAATGGCTCTCTCTGTGAGAACAGCAAGCTGCCGGACAATCTTTGTGCATCCCAGCCATGTGGCAATGGATCGTGTATGCCAAATAATCAAGGGTACATCTGCAACTGCTCCACAAAAATAGCTGAAAACAGGTGAATCTCACACAGTAGAGCTCTTGAAATCCCACATGCATAGTATGTCCTTGGTGAAGGCATTGAGAAGTCTGACTAATCTGCTTGAAAATGAATACTTGTGTATCCTACCTCTTATATATTTCATGAACCCATGCCCACACAGGTTACATGTGATATGTGTGTCTGACATTCTGCCGTAACTCGCCTTTTAGTTAATAATTTAAAACATTATTGATTGTCCTCATTCACATGTTACTCCAAAGCTCGAGCAAATTAGTCATGGAGGGAGAATTTTAGTCATTGAGGGAAACTTTACAAACACTGTTTAGTTATCAAATAATACTATTTTCTTTTTTTCTATGCAATAATGTCCAGTATGATATCTGCACATGATGTCTAATATTATTGTAATGTATAATAATTATGTAAAAATTATCATTTTCATTAGTGTTGCAAGACATAGCAGCACATTTACTATGTATACTGCATTAGTCATTTTTAAAATTATAGTAAGTAGTGAGAAATGTTGATTTAAGATGTTTAATATCCATTTAACCATTTGTTTTTATTTCATATATTTATAATGATTTTTTTACCTGGAGCACTAATGTAAAATACCATCTAAACCCATCAAATTTTCACTCGAAATTATTATATGAAAAATAAATAAATAAATAACATATATATATGTATATATATATATATATATATATATATATATATATATATATATATATATATATATACTTCAGTGCTTTATTTTTCAAATATATAATTTATTTTTCAAAATGTCTTAACCTGTTTTGGCAGTAACACATTCCAACTCGTTACAAAAGTAACTTTTAAAGTAATGCATTACTTTTACAACAATGTATCTGAGTTACTTTTTCATAACACAAGTTAATTTGCTTTCCCATTTATTCATTAATGAGTTGTGCAAAAACACCCATATGGTACCATTTAAAAAGAAATTGATCTGGTACAGTGGACGTTTAGAATGAGGAAGATATTAATTTCTGATAATCCATAAATGATCCAAAAATGTCCATTGAATAGCTGTTTGAGTGTATTCTAGATCCGTGTGGCCCACACACACCTACATTCAGTTGAATTGTTCCTTCTCTTTGCAGGTGTCAGATTGCGTGCTCTCCAAATCCCTGTCTGCATGGTTTCGCCTGTTCAATGGCGGGGAACTCCATCCACTGTGAGCGCACCACCTCCCCTCCTTATGTGGAAATCGCAGAGATCTGCGCAGGCATATTGGGGCTTGTCCTCCTTGTCATGGCCTTTGTGTGTTTCCGCAAACGTCACATCAGCAAAAAGAAACGCAAGTCTGGCTGCGTGCAAGATTCCAACGGTTACTTCCCAACTTTACCCAAAAGCATGATGAAAGAAACTGAGATCAGCTCTCCCATGGAGATCAGCAGTCTGATTGGCTCTGCACGTGATCCGGACAACAGTCCTTTCCGTTCGCTCAAACCTCGTGAAGAGCGGGAGCTCGGCCCTCAGGTGGGACCCCGGTCTCAGAGGCCTCAGGGTCCTGTGATTTGCAGTGTGGCCCCCAATCTACCTCCTCCACCCTCCACCAGCTCTGACAACGACTCTATTAGGAAAAACAATTGGGAGCATGACTACGAAGGTGAGAACTACAGTTTCATTGATTATTTTCCCAGCTTCTACAGGCTCTTCAATTAATTTAGAATTTAGTCACATCATGAAAGAAGAGAGAGGCGGAGGACAAATAGCTGCGTGTGCTTGTGCAGGTCAATGGAAAAGCATGTGCGGGTCATATTCAATTATATCTTCTGTTTTCTGCACTGAGAGTTTCTAAAAGCTATGGCTTCAAAAACGTCAATAGCACATTAAAAATGGTGATGGATATAAAATTTTAAAATATAGCCTACAGAAAAATGTTGTGATGCATAATGTTGTGATGCGTAAATTCACTTGTAGAATTTAATATTATTGATTTTATTTTTCTTATATCTTTATACATTTAGGCAAAATAGTAAAACATTTTTTTTAAAAAGTGGAATCAGTACGATTATTTTAAAGAATCGATTCTTCAGCAATGATTCATCACATCTAACATAGTCTTTGTTTATATAATACATGTGTGTATATCTATTATATATATGTATATATATATATATATATATATATATATATATATATATACACTCACCGGCCACTTTATTAGGTACACCTGTCCAACTGCTCGTTAACACTTAATTTCTAAGCAGCCAATCACATGGCGGCAACTTCGGTCAAGACAATCTCCTGCAGTTCAAACCGAGCATCAGTATGGGGAAGAAAGGTGATTTGAGTGACTTTGAACGTGGCATGATTGTTGGTGCCAGAAGGGCTGGTCTGAGTATTTCAGAAACTGCTAATCTACTGGGATTTTCACGCACAACCATCTCTAGGGTTTATAGAGAATGGTCCGAAAAGAAAAAACATCCAGTGAGCGGCAGTTCTGTGGGCGGAAATGCCTTGTTGATGCCAGAGGTCAGAGGAGAATGGCCAGACTGGTTCGAGCTGATAGAAGGGCAACAGTGACTCAAATAACCACCCGTGACAACCAAGGTGGGCAGAAGAGCATCTCTGAACGCACAGTACGTCGAACTTTGAGGCAGATGGGCTACAGCAGCAGAAGACCACACCGGGTGCCACTCCTTTCAGCTAAGAACAGGAAACTGAGGCTACAATTTGCACAAGCTCATCGAAATTGGACAATAGAAGATTGGAAAACGTTGCCTGGTCTGATGAGTCTCGATTTCTGCTGCAACATTCGGATGGTAGGGTCAGAATTTGGCGTCTACAACATGAAAGCATGGATCCATCCTGCCTTGTATCAACGGTTCAGGCTGGTGGTGGTGGTGTCATGGTGTGGGGAATATTTTCTTGGCACTCTTTGGGCCCCTTGGTACCAATTGAGCATCGTTGCAACGCCACAGCCTACCTGAGTATTGTTGCTGACCATGTCCATCCCTTTATGACCACAATGTACCCAACTTCTGATGGCTACTTTCAGCAGGATAATGCGCCATGTCATAAAGCTGGAATCATCTCAGACTGGTTTCTTGAACATGACAATGAGTTCTCTGTACTCAAATGGCCTCCACAGTCACCAGATCTCAATCCAAAAGAGCATCTTTGGGATGTGGTGGAACGGGAAGATTCGCATCATGGATGTGCAGCCGACAAATCTGTGGCAACTGTGTGATGCCATCATGTCAATATGGACCAAACTCCCTGAGGAATGCTTCCAGCACCTTGTTGAATCTATGCCACGGAGAATTGAGGCAGTTCTGAAGGCAAAAGGGGGTCCAACCCGTTACTCAGCATGGGGTACCTAATAAAGTGGCCGGTGAGTGTATATATATATATGTATATATATATATATATATATGTATATATATATATATATATATATATATATATATATATATATATATATATATATATATATATATATATATATATATATATATATACTGTATATACACACACACACACAAACAAACAAATATATATATATATATATATATATATATATATATATATATTTGTTTGTGTGTTGATTAATGATGTTTTCTATGTACATTTATATATAAATAAAATATACACAATTATATATAAAACATATGTAATGTATATATATATATATATATATATATATATATATATATATATATATATATATGTATATATACACATTACCTATGTTTTATTTATAATTGTGTATATTTTATTTATATATAAATGTACATAAAAAACATCATTTAATCAATTTGACAGCACTAGCAAGAACATAAAAAAATTAACTGTGAGACTGAAGACTGGAATGATGCTGAAAATTCAGCTTTGCCATTACAGAAATAAATTACATTTTATAATATATATTTACATAGTACCCATATATTTGAAATTATAATCATATTTCACAATATTAATGTTTTACTGTGTTTTGACCAAATTAATTCAGCTTTGGTGAGCTTCTTTCAAAAAGACTAATGTCATGAAAATAACATTTGAGACAGAATTTGTATTACTAGAACACAAGTACACTTTACAACAGTCATGTGGTCTGACAAGTCGACATAGACCCAACTCATCTACTACTTGCAGAGCTAATCATCAAATCTGTGCAACCCTTAGCTAAAAGAACAAATAATCATTTTATTATATTTCTTATTCACAGTGTATCCAGCTGACCCAGACTACTATGGCCGACCCCCGTTCAAGCGTTCCCACAGTTTGACATTGTGGAAAGCACCTACTCATCTACTTCCACAGAGTCGCGCAGAAACTCTCGTTTCGGAGGCTTCCCTTTCCCGCTGGACCGAGCCGAACCGCCGTGCTCCGTTGCCCCTTGTTACAGCAACCAGAACTTAGATGACTTCTTGGAACCAGACGGGCTGCCACTGCCCACCTCTCAGTGCCCTAATGAGTACACGGCCATAAGTTACTACCCTACCCAGCACACTCGCAGCCTGGACAACGTCTCCAGCAGCCATAAGAGGCTCAGTGTGCGTTTGAGCGTGGCGCAGCCATCCTATGCGGACAGCGGCGGATTTACTAGAAGGACCGCTCGCAGTTATGCTGGCTCAGACATGGTGGAGAGTGACTACGGCAGCTGTGAGGAGGTCATGTTCTAGCTTACAAAAAAGAGGAGTCTGCGGTGGATCAAAGGTCCCGTATGAATATAAAGGGGACGGTTGTCTCGTACATATAGTATATGAAGCTCACTGGCTAAAAGCCACAGAAGCACTATCAGTATTAATAGTCACTTTCAGGGAAAAGAAATACATCTGTGTGAAATGCGACTTTTCTCATTGTTTTGCCCTTTACGAATCTGTAGAATTATTGCATGACCTTAAAAGTCCTTAAAAAGTACCTTAAAAGTGTCTAGAGATAATACACCCTTATTTGTTATTGCGATCGCACCCCGTCCGGTTAAATCACACCCCGTCCGGTTTGGTTGGGGAAAATACTGTATTGTTATTAGCACATTTGTTAAATGACTGATTGTAGTGATGCATGACATTATCAGATTGGATGTCAGCTTTGGGATGGATAATTATTCCAGTAAACTTAGCTGAGGTGTTCTTTGAGGACAGAAATCAGCGTGCTATGAAATTTGAATTTAAAGCGTGCCATAGTAAACGTGTTTAGTGATGCCGGGTATAATACAGTAGAAGCACATTTCATTATAATGGTTATATTGGTTTGTACAGTCGACTGCAGCAGAGGCTGGCTCCCTGCTGGATCAGAAATTAAGTACACAATGTGAAATATCAAGTATAGTTCCACCGCAAGTTGATGTGTCATTGGTTGTTGGGAAATTTGGCTGTTCTGTTAAGATGTGTATGAATTGCTGTGTTGTTTTGTTAGTAATTTTACATGTGAACCGCACTGGCTTTAGCTTCTCTTGCTGCAGATGTTATGCAGTTTTAAGAGTTTCCAGTGATCAAAGGCAATCAAACAAGGCCATACAAAATCCCTATGCAGCTTTGTATGGATCAATTATGCTTCTTGACTGTCATAATGCTCACTAATCATTAAAGAGATCAAAAAATACGTTCATAAAAATGTATGAAAAAAAAAATTACTGGAGAAACTTCATCACAAACAACAACTGCATTTTATAAAGCGCTTCTGTCTAATGTCTGTGTTCATAACAGTGATCTTTAGTGTACATTTTTAGTGTACAGTTATGAATAGGATTCCCACCACAGCACATCTTATTGGATGCAAAGATGACCTAAATGTGAAAGGCTTAGGAGATTCATCAGACGGGTGCATGTGCCATCAAATTGTGTTGCATGTGCTCAATGAAACTGCTTCCTTCCCTCACTGACTGTAGTGTTTAGTCTGTCAGTGTTTCAAATGACATAGTGTTGATGTACATATTAATGGCAGCTGTCGCAATTATTTGTTATTCTGATCTGCCAGATGTTTGTGCAGTGGGCGTGGTATGTGCGAATGGATTTTTTCGTTCTCTTTTATATTTTAAAAAATTCAATGTGGGATGAAACCCATGTTTAAAATGAGTTCCTCCGTGAGAGAATCTGTGTTGTCTTTGCCATTTCTCATCTCTGTAGAAAATACTATGAACTATATTAAATAAAATTATGTTTAATATACAGAACTCACTGTGTTGTATTTGAATATAATATATTATTACCCTATGGATTTAAAAATTCGTTTAAAAGTCGTTTTTTATTTATTTATTTATTTTACTTTTTTCAGCAAGAATGCATTGATCAATTGATCAAATTTGACAGTAAAGACATGTATAATGTTACAAAATATGTCTTGTCTAGTTCTCTTCAACTTTCTATTTAATCACAGAATCCTGAATAAAATGTTTGTTGGTTTCTACAAAACAATATTAAGCAGCAACTATTTTTTAACTGATATAATAAAAAACATTTCTTTAGAGTTAAATCATCAATCATATTAGAATGATTTCGGAAGGATCATGTGACACTGAAGACTGAAGTGGATAATGCTGAAAATTCAGCTTTGCATCACCAGAATAAATTACATTTCAAAATACTGTATATATATATATATATATATATATATATATATATATATATATATATATATATATATATATATATAATGGTACACTTCTGATACACTAGGATCACCATGGAGACAGGTGTTCAGGTTGTTTCGAAGCCTCGACACAATACGGCACATTTGCTTCAACTGTTTCAGTGTTTCACGACACCTCAATCTGCCCACCACTAGGAACAGGTAGTGATGGCCAAATGAAGTGCTGCAATTGTAGATGCAATGAGATGCAATTGTATCGAAATAGTTCATTACTTCGAAGCTTCATTCAGATAGAAATTACAGCATCATCTCATGGTGAAGTAAATATAATGCAACAAGGCTGACAACCATAAAATGCAAGTAGGCTTATATGTTAACGGCCCGTTTATTACGTGTTTACTGCGGCGATCAAAGATGAAACAGCTGTGGCTTCACAACCTCAGCCAAACCCAATTCCTTTCCTCCCGGAAGTGCATGAGGAGCTTTCGAAGTCATGGAAGGCTCCCCTGACCTTCCTTGTCCGCCTTTCCTACCCTCGATGGGCGGCTGCCCATGGGTACACTGGGATTCCCCAGTGGAGCGTTCTGTTGCAATGCAACTGTGTCCTCAGAGCATGTCCTCTCATGGTAATCCTAAGCACCCGTCCAAGGCCTGTAGATTCTCGTCTACCTTGGTGGCGAGGTCTCATAGAGCTGTAGGACAGGTGGCCGCCGCTCTGCATGCGATGACCTTACAGGTCTACCAGGCCCAGCTGCTCAGAGATATGCTCGAGGGCAGGACTAACCCAGGGCTCTTTGATGAGCTGTGTGCCGCCACTGACCTCGCTCTCTGAGTGACGAAAGTGGCCTCATGCTCCCTGGGTCAGGTGATGGCCACCTCCGTCCCAGGAGCGTCACCTGTGGCTGAACCTGGCCGATATGTGGGACGCTCAGCGGACTCGCCTGCCCGACTTCTTTACAAAGGTGTTCGCATCCTGAATTATCTTGACGACTGGCTAATCTCAGCTCACTCTCTGGATCAGATTTGCGAACACAGAAACCTAGTGCTCCGGCAACTCTGGGCCTTCGGGTCAACTGGGAGAAGAGCAAACTTTGCCCCATGCAGAGGATTTCTTTTCTCGGTATGGAGATCGACTCGGTCGCCATGTCCGCGCAGCTTACGAGCGAGCGTGCACACTCACTGCTGACTTTTCTTTGACAGTTCGAGGGAAAGAGTACGGTACCACTGAAACTATTTCAGAGGCTCCTGGGGCATATGGCATCCGCAGCCGCGGTAACGCCACTCGGATTGCTTCATATGAGACCGCTTCAGCTGTGGCTTTCCGATCGAATTCCAATAACTCCGACCTGCTGTCAGACCTTCACCCTGTGGCGGAACCTCAGTTTTCTACGGGCCGCACTTCCCCTGAGAACGAGTTTCCAGGCATGTTGTTGTCTCCACAGATGCCTCTGCCACGGGCTGGGCGCCATGTGCAATGGACATGCCACCGCGGGCTCCTGGACAGGACTCCAGCGCCTTATGCATGTCAATTGCCTCGAGTTGCTGGCAGTACGCCTTGCCCTGCACCGTTTTCATGCATTGCTCAAGGGTCAACACGTACTAGTCTGTTCAGACAATACCACGACAGTAGCGTACATCAACCCACAAGGTGGTCTACGCTCTCGCCCGTATGTCACAACTCGCACGCCACCTCCTCTTATGGAGTCAGAAGCACCTGAGGTCCCTTCGTGCTATTAACATTCCGAGAGAGTTCGGAACTTTGCAACCGACGAGCTGTCTCGGTTCCGGGCCATCTCCGGCGAATGGCAACTCCATCCCCAGAAGGTCCAGCTGATTTGGGACCAGTTCGGCGACGCACAGGTAGACCTGTTTGCCTCCCACGACTCATCCCATTGTGCCCTGTATTATTCCCTGACCGAAGGCTTGCCGAGAAGACCCCAGGAGATGCTTTCCTTCCTGCAAGACGGGTTGGAGCGAAGGCTGTCTCCCTCCACCCTGAAGGTGTATGTGGCCGCTATTGCCGCATATCACAAAGCAGTTGAAGCTAAGTCGCTGGGAAAGCATGACCTGATCGTCAGGTTCCTGAGAGGAGCGAGGAGACTGAATCCTCCTCTTCCTCCTCTTGTACCATCTTGGGACCTCTCAGTGGTTTTAAATGCCCTTTTAAAAAAGAACGCATTCTCCGTTGATGAAGCGTGCCTGGAATCTGGGCCGGGTCACTCTCACGTGATCCTGAGACCCCGGCCTGGATATGTGCCCAAGTTTCCTACCACTCCCTTCTTAGAAGTGAACCTGTAAGCGCTGCCCCTGGAGGAGGCAGACCCAGCCTTGGCACTGCTCTGTCCAGTACGCACCCTCTGTGCTTACACAGACAGAGCGCAGTGTTTCAGGTGTTTCAGGACCTCAGACCAGCTCTTTGTTTGTTATGGTGGGAAACTAAAGGGAAGGGCTCTCTCAAAGCAGAGGTTGTCTCACTGGATAGTGGACGCCATTGCTTTGGCTTACCAACAGCAAGGCCGGCCCTGCCCCGTTGGTGAGACACTGCACTCCACCCAGAGTGTGGCTTCCTCTTGGGCTCTCAGCGCATGGCGCAGAGCTGCAGGCTGGGCCTACAGATTCTACAATCTCCGAGTGGAGCCTGTGTCCTCTCATGTAATCGCTTCAACCAGCTAGTACTGGACCCGCTCAGGTGTCTTTGCTTGCTTGCCATTCCACTCCATGGACTGGATAAGTGCGATATTTTCCTCAGTTGAGTCTTCCTTTCTGAAGCCCTGAGTTCCTCCAGCACTATTGATGCTGGTGCCAGTGTCTATTGCCTGTGCGTCAGCTAGATGCCTCTGTGTGCATGGTTCCTCCCTTGAGTAACCCCCACATCTGTATTTCCACTGTAAGCCTCATTTGAGCATGTGTCTTTCCCTCGGCAAGCACCTTGCCACCCCTGGAGTTGAAAGTTGCCACACTACAGGCTGGTCACTCCAGTGTTCCTCCATATGAAGCCCCCTTGGGCCATATGTGTATACTTAAGTCCTCCCTACGGGTAGGCATGCTGTGGCATATTTCCTCTGAGATATGCTCCCCAGTGTACCTTGGTATTCCTGTGCTAAGTAGGACTCCTCGTCCGTGCCAATATATGTCTGGAAGACAGCTGTGAAAGGTGGCATGATTACACGGGGGACTCACATTCTCCGTTATCTGACGGAACTCGGAGTGACTACGAAAGGCAGTAGGAAACGGAGTCAGGAAACGGAGACGTCACGTCTCCCTGTCACTTCCGCTGTCCCGCTGGGTAGACGCCTGAGTTCAGTCTCGGCTCCTCAGCGAAGACATAACTGCTTTTCCATCCGCATTCTCTTTAAATACCCACACGGTGGGGCAGAGATATGCTATGCAAATTTTGCAGACCCATGGCATTTCATCGCCATTGGCTTGTTTTTTAATACTCAAAGATGATTGGCTTTCTAAGAGAAACCCCCATTCTCCGTCATCCGAAATTAACGGCATTCGTCATCCGACATAACGTTCCCGACATCCACTACTCAGGGAACGAGGATTACATACGTAACCGTGGCATTTTTTTTTTTTTTTTAGCAGGGCAGTATCACGAGTGTGTTGAAAAGGATGTGCTTGTGTTACTGGTTGTACTTGTATAATGTAGCAGAGGGTTTTTGAAGTTTCTGTCTTTCTACATATCATTCACTAGGGTTTCTCAAACTCGGTCCTGGAGGGCCATTGTCCTGTAGAGTTTAGCTCCAACACTGATCAAACACCTTTGAGTCTCTAGTGATCCTGAAGACCTTGATTAGCTTGCTCTGGTGTGTTTGATCAGGGTTAAACTCTGCAGGACAGTGACCATCCAGGACCAAGTTCTGAGAAACCCTGCACTACAAAATATTTGTATGCAGACATGTCAAAGATTATTATTCGGGGAAATAAGTTTAAAGTGTTCCCAAACTTGGAAATGACTGCTCTTTCTCGCTGGCTCCATCTCAACACTGAAATAAACGTAATCTACTGTTCTCAACAATAACGCCAATCCAAGCCATGCTTTGGTTTCACTTTTCATAAGAAATACAGCCACCAGGTTTCAAACCTGTCAACTGGATTGGGCTGTCAAAGCAGTCAGGTGGTTCACTACAGGAGTGAACCTAATGTTAATATTTCCTAATGTTGAGTTAACATTTCACCTCATTATTCCAGATCATTTAATGTTTTGTATTATCTTTGAACTGATTATGAAATGTGAATGATACATGACATATTAAATTGTTACATTTGATCATTATAACTGACTTGGATGTTATTTTAATTAGAGTTAAACGGAATAGTCAAACATTCGCTGAACATTTAATGATGCACGGATATCATTAAAACCTTTTCTTTTGGAGTCAGAAAAAAATAATGTAAAAGTACATTATGAGAAAATGTATTGCATTTAATCAAAAATACTTTGTCACAAGAAAAGACAGCATAGACCAACGCTATCTCACAATTTGTACAAATTGCTATGTTTATCTAATATTAGCAAATTAACAAAAAAACATAAGAATGTGTACGATTGAGGTTGTATGAATTCGTACGAATTAGCCACCTCGTTAAAATTCGTATCGTAAAGACTTTCTGTGGTCTGATGCTGGACTTTGGGACTGTGAGTTAGTGCATTTGTTAGCAAATTCATACAGTATTTGTGTAGTTAGACTGCAAACAACACAAATGTGAATTCTTTTTTTTTACCACATAGCCTTTTCAAATCAAGTCGATTTTCGAATCGAATCAAGTTCGAAAAGTCGCTGAGTAGTAGTTTTGACACCAGAGGGTTACGATTTATATTTCTGATGTGGCTGAAATGGGCTTCCAAGGTCCCCCAACTCATTTCAAACATTTTTATGGCAGCTTTAAAGGGATAGTTCACCCAAAAATGAAAATTAAGTAATTCAGCGAAGGTCTTATGGGTTGGTACAGCATGGGGGTAAGTAATTAATGACTTAATTTTCATTTTTGGGTGAACTAACACTTTAAGGGTCAGAACGACCCCCCCCATAAATCGCACTGTTGTATAGTGTTCAGTGTACACATGCTAATTGGGACTCGACAGTGAGCTTTGCGCTCTCCAAGCTGGAGTCGCCAGCTGCCCTCACATGATCAGCACGAGCATCCTCAGCAGCATCCAGCTTCACGCGAAGCAGCGCAACACAAGTCAGAGCACATGCGGATTTAAATGAGACAGGTCTCTGGATCTCCAACTGCGTCTGACGGTGACAAAGTGAGAACTTCTGAAGTTTGGGAGGTGTTTCCACTATAGCCTCCTGGCGTCTTTCTTGGAGGCAGAATTGTGAATGAGAGACGCACAAGAAGTGAATGAACACGACTTGTATTTCATGTGCACATGAATCAGATTTATGAATGGGCATCTTGACAAGAGACGCTGGATTACAAATGTCCCTCCGCTTGTCAAGCGGGGCTGTATGTCTAAAAGCGAGTCTGAATCGCGGCATGTTTATTTGACACGGTACATTTTTCTTTGATTCACGATTTAATAACCGCTTTCCATTTTTTCAACTCGAAATTCTTTTTATGTCAGCTGTAAGAGCGCACAACTGAACTGGAGAACGAGCGCAGCAGCTCGTTGTCTGGATGCGCACGTTGCGCGGAAGATACCAGTGGCACGGAGGACTGGACCCCTCACCGCTGCTCTGTAATGATGAATTGAGGATGGTGGAGGGAACGGACGCCTCTTTGAGAAACATTTCGACAGGCAATCAGGACAGCAAGTACCTCTCTTTCCCCTGGGTGGTGACTTTACTCTCCAGTGTTCTGATCACTACGATTATAGTAGATATTCTGGGCAACCTGTTGGTCATTGTGTCAGTCTTCAGAAACAGAAAGCTCAGGAAGGCAGGTAAATGACTTCATCTCCAATTCATCATGCTGGCAGTTTATGTAGCCTACTATTTGTTTTATTGGCAATACGCTTCTGAAGTAGTACTTTATTAGTGATATCGACTGATATTGATTGATCAAGAACAGAACATAATTTTAAAAAGTTTTATTTCAGACAGAGTTGCAAATAAGTAAGTATTAGTCTAAAATGATTATGAATATTTATTATCATCACATGCTGGTCTTTAAACCTGACCAACTAATAAAAAGTGTCCAAAATCCCTCTAAAACAAGAGAACACAGCAGTCTGAACAGACCATTAAACCAAATGGCTGTTTATCCCCCCTGCAGTTATTACTTTTCATCTCTTTAATTTTCTTCATCTTTATAATAATAATTAATAATAATAATAATATATACTGTTTTCAGCATGTCATTATTATTAATTCTTATGTTTTAACTCCTTGCTATTTCAACTCCTATTTAATATTCCAACTCCTTCTTAATACTAATAATATTACTACTAACATCAACAACAATAGAAGGTTAATAATAATAGTGCAATACTAATAATATTATGCACAATTGTTTTGCGAGCCATTGCCACAACTTTTCATCATTGTTTTGTCTGTTTAACTGTTAAACTTTATTGAGAATGAATGGCTGAAAAACAATTAGTTATGCAAACAACAATTTGCACAACAAACTGTGATCACCATCATTTCCGGCTGTCAAGTGGTGATATTTATTCACTGACCCAATATTAAAGTACTAATAACTGACCATCAGTTATCTCTGCTCATTCTTTTGTTTTTAAAGATTAAGACAGTGTAATCGTCTCGTTGATGATTCCCAGATTCCCAGACCATTATGATCACATGAGGCGTCAAGCTGAAAAGACAAACTCATGGTGGTATCAGCTGCTCTATGGATGCCTCTGCCTGCGGCTTTGCTAACGTTCTCAGTTTTAGTCTGTGGCGTGAGTTGTAACATCACAATCTACCTCCAGCCACTGGTCTTATCTCATGAACACAGCACAGCCTGACCTTTTCTTTAAGAGATTTTAACTTTAAAGCGTTTCTTATGTGCAGTCACATCAACTTTGTCTGATCAACTAATGATTGACCTTCAAAAGATACAACCATTGAGAAACGTTTGATGATCTTTTCTAATGATCTCCACTTTTTTTTTTTTTCACGAGATCACGAGAAATAAAGTTTCAAACAGAGCTTCAAACTGAGAAATCTGCTAACCAGACACATATAATTATCTGGCTAATGCAACACGTGCAGTCTTTTAGATAACTAAATAGTTCCAGACAGAAATATCCTTTTATGTGATGTTTGTTTCTGTTGATTAGACTCCCTGAAGGAACAATATACAAACTGTGGTTTGTAATGTCAATGTTTCCTCTATATGAAGCCATTAACACCATTTTAATGCAGGAGCAGTGAGAGGGGTTCATGAACTGCTGGCACACACCCAGCAATTAGAGCTTTAGTGTTTTGCTGCAATGTGATGAGTGTGTTTGTGGCCATCACATTATTTGCACCTCATATGATCTATTGGTGAATCCCCTCTCTCTTTTTTCTTTCGTAGCCTTGACATAAGCACACTGCAAAACAACATTTTCTTGCAACAGTATTTTCACCATGTTTTTAGTGAAAAATATCGAAACATCCTTAAAATAAGAAACATTTACTTGAGAAGCAGAACTGCATATAAGAAGCGCACACGGTAACACTTTATAATAACTGCACGCTATTAATCATTAGTTAAGCATGAGTAAACAGTTAATTCATCATTTATAAAACATTAAAAGACATTAATAAGCAGTTTATAAATATAGCTATAAATGATTTTTCCTTGATTTATAAGCATATCTATAATGTGTTTAATAATTGTATTTTCATACTTTGTTAATGATCAATTAATAATTTCGGTAACACTTTACAATAAGGTTCATTTATTAAACATTAGTTCATGCATTAACTAACATGAACTAACCATCTGTTACTGTATTTGTTATTCTTTGTTAACGTTAGTTAATACAAATCTAGCTGTTCATTGTTTGTTCATGTTAGTTCACAGTGCATTAACTAATGTTAACAAGATTTTAATTAAGTATTAGTAAATGTTGAAATTAACATTACCAAAGATTAACAAATGCTGAAGAAGAATTGTTCATTCTTTGTTAATGTTAACTAATGTAGTAACTAATGAACCTTATTGTAAAGTGTTACCATAATTTCTAAATGAAGTATAGCATTATTTACAAACCAGTTATTTAAGAGTTGTCAGTCATTCATAAGATCACTTAGAAAGTGTAAGTAAATGTAGTAAATACAGGTAGTTATAAAGCATTTAGTAGTGGTTAGTTAGCTATGTTTGTGAGCTAATCTAAAGTGAGGACTATTCATGCTTTGTAAAGCATTTATAAAGCTGATTTAAAGACTTGCCAATCTTCTAAACAGTCAAATGTAACAACAAAACAGTGATACAGAACATAGAAATATTTAACAGCCTTTAAAAATGCTTTACAAGGCATGAATAGTCCTCAGTTTAGATGAGCTCACAAACATAGTTAACTGACCACTACTAAATGCTTTATAACTACCCAAATTAACCCTGAATTACAGCATAAATACATGTTAATAAAGCATTTATTAACACACTAAGTAACCATCACTATATGTCTGAATCTACCCTATCTCACGACCAATTCGATACGAAATTCGATACGATTGATTAAAAAGTGGCTAATTCGTACTAATTCAGTACAGACCTCACTCGTACAAATTTGTACGTTTGTCTAAACCCACGTGACGGTTAAGTTTAGGGGCGGGGTTAGGGGTAGGTCATTCGTACGAATTTCATACGAATTGGCCAATTCGTAAAATATGTACGATTTAGCAAAATCGTACTAATTTGTATGAGTGAGGTCGTATGAATTGTTACGAATTAGCCACCTCGGTAAAATTCGATTACGAATTCCTGTGAGATCGGGTTGTCTGAATAATAAGATGTATGAATGTACATTTAAATAGTTTATTAATCATTTACTTACACGCTCTAAGTAATCTTCCGAACCACTGACAACTCTCAAATAACTGGTTCATAAAAAATGCAATTCTTCATTTAGAAATGATAAATTGATCATTAATAAAGGATGAAAATACAATTATTAAGCAAGTTATAGATACGCTTTTAAATCAAGAAGAAAGCATTTATAGCTGTATTTATAAACTGCTTATTAATGTCTATTAATGATTTATGAATGATGAATTAATGGTTTACTCATACTTAACTAATGATTATTAGCGTGTAGTTATTATAAAGTGTTACCGAGCACACTTATCTATATAGTTTATTTTTCTTGCACTTCTGGGAATTTATTTATTTATTTTATTTCTTGTAAGAAAAACTTCTCAATATGTTAAAATGTGAAGGTGTAAAAATATATTTTTGGTATAGAAAATGTTTCAGTGTATAGCAATGACCAATTCTCTCTATAAGGCACTATAAAGCGCTATAGTTCTTTTAAGGCTCTATATATCTCTAGGCTATGTAGGTCTTTAAATGTGTTTTCATTTTAAACACGTGCAGCTGTACTTTTCTCGCCCACTTGATGCTTAGTGAGGGCAGATCAATTACAGATAGTGGATCTGGATCAAAGCTAATATGTGATAAATGTGATGATTTATTCCATCACAGGTCCTGACATTTCAGACTGAGTCACGCACAAGTGACAAAATTCAATTTGTGTCCCATTTCCATTTTCATCAATAGCCAAAAATGTATTCATAGCTCACAAATTTAAAATACTCTTGACCTCCATCACTAGTGGCACCAAGATTTTGATTTTTGGTGGGCCTCTAGAAAACTGGATGGGCCAGTAAAAATGAGGAGATGAGAAAAATGAGAAAAAACTTTTCTGAGGCACTTTGCTATGCATTTCATATGTAAGCAATAGGGTACGAGAGGCTGTGCTGTATCGTGAATAACTAACGGCAGTTAGTGAAGGGGTCACTCTGCTTTGTGTTGTGCCTAACAATGCCCTTCAACCATTACTTAATCATGATACAGCACTTGCCTCGAGTCTCTTTTTGCTTTTATAAAACGGTTACCACAAAATAAAAATTGGTCTGGGGTGTTCTCTGATATGCTCACACAAAAATCGCTGCAAAATATGCTTTCCAACAGGTTTTCTTGTAGTTTTTGTCCGACTCAATTGACTTTGATAAAACCTGTTGGAAAGCATCTTTGGATTTTTGTTTGAGCATATCAGTGAACACCCAGACCACTCAGTGAGTTTCATGTTTTTGTAAACTAAAGTTTAATGCGTTTTATGAATGATTGTTCCAGTGCTGTCTTGGGACAGCAGCATTTGTCTAAATTTCAATCTTAACCATTCTATTTCATCAGAAACGATCTTAAAACAGGGCTTTAAGTGTAAAATACCAAACTAACCCTTTAAAGAGCACTGATATGTACCACCTGACTGCCCGCAGATTCATTTGGGCAATGGTTGTGTTGCCATTGAGAGCCATAAATATATGTTATTCCCTTAACTAAGACGATTTGATGCATACCTCTCTTGTCTCAGTGCGTGCACTCAATCGCTCTGGAGCGCGAGACACTTTGATAGCACTTAACTAGGCCAATTCATTCAATAGCTGCCAAGCAGAGAAGCGACCAGACATCTCCATGTTTTCCCTATTAAAATACAGTTACACGAGTAGAGTAACTCGACCAAGAATAGTGACACAAAATAAAACGTTGCACTTTTCTAAGCTTGTAAAGTTGATAACTAATGTATGTTGGAATACCACAGCAAGTGATTGGGAGCACTTCAACTCGGCGTAGTAATAGCATCACTCGTGAAAAGTCCTCTCCCTCTCCAGAGTGATATTACTGCGCCGAGTCCATAGATATATATCAAAATTCTTTTAGGCAAGTCCTGGCACTCGGCCACCATTTTGGCAATGCCAAGCTATTTCGGACTAACAAGACCGGGCTCCTATATAAATGAATGGGCAAAGAATCAGAACATGACTTTCACTGGTCACCGGGACATAAAAACTGGATGTATAGACCCCTTTTGCACCGACGTCACAGTTACGTCACGGTGCTAGCTGGAAGCAAAACAAAGTGAAAACTGGAGGCGTACAGTACAAAACAGCACAGATTCGGCTACATAATAAGAAGCTTAAATTACTTTTATATTATTAAATATCATCTTATTGTGTTGTTTGGTGCCACTTAACCGAGGTAACATAACGTTAATCCTGTCAGATGCATTGAGTGAACGTGTGAAGGCTACAGGTTGGCCAATCTGGTTCTGTCCGTTAAAATTAACTTTTGAAAATAACAATTCCTGGACAGTGAGTGACCATACACATTAAGATAAAATCTGATTTTCTTCAGTCATTGTTAAAAAAACAAGCTAATAAAACTTGCTAACTAGCATTAGTGAAGCAGCCAGAGCGCTCGTTCTGCCTCCACCTAAGCTCCGCCCACATAAAAACGTCACCATGTTTACCAACTGAAAAGGTGTCTTTAGAACAGCAGTAAAATATGATAAAAGCTGTCTGGAGTGCATACTACATCGAATTTCACGTATTTTTTCCGTCACCATATGTACGCGGATTTCCTACCCATGACGCTTGTCTAAACGCAAAAGAACATTCTCATTCGACAGTGTCAGTACAGTAAAATTGATTTTGAATTGAAATACATTGAAATATATACATACAATTGAAAATTGAAAAAAATTATTACTGAATATACACTCACCTAAAGGAATATTAGGAACACCTGATCAATTTCTCATTAATGCAATTATCTAATCAAACAATTACATGGCAGTTGCTTCAATGCATTTAGGGTGTGGTCCTGGTCAAGACAATCTCCTGAACTTTTTTGGAGCATGTTTTTTTTTGTGTGTGGCATGGTTGTTGGTACCAGATGGGCCGGTCTGAGTATCTCACAATCTGCTCAGTTACTGGGATTTTCACGCACAACCATTTCTAGGGTTTACAAAGAATGGTGTTGAAAGGGAAAAACATCCAGTATGTGGCAGTCCTGTGGGCGAAAATGCCTTGTTGATGCTAGACGTCAGAGGAGAATGGCCCGATTGATTCAAGCTGATAGAAGAGCAACTTTGACTGAAATAACCACTCGTTACAACCGAAGTATGCAGCAAAGCATTTGTGAAGCCACAACATGTGCAAACTTGAGGCGGATGGGCTACAACAGCAGAAGACCCCACCGGGTACCACTCATCTCCACTACAAATAGGAAAAAGAGGCCACAATTTGCAAGAGCTCAGCAAAATTGGACAGTTGAGGACTGCAAAAATGTTGCCTGGTCTGATGAGTCTCGATTTCTGTTGAGACATTCAGATGGTAGAGTCAGAATTTGACAGAATGAAAACATGGATCATTCATGCTGTGCACACTGTGCAGGCTGGTGGTGGTGGTCTAATGGCGTGGGGGATGTTTTCTTAGCACACTTTAGGTCCCTTAGTGCCAATTGGGCATCGTTTAAATGCCACGGCCTACCTGAGCATTGTTTCTGACCATGTCCACCCCTTTATGGCCACCATGTACCCATCCTCTGATTGCTACTTCCAGCAGGATAATGCACCATGTCACAAAGCTTGAATCATTTCAAAATGGTTTCTTGAACATGACAATGAGTTCACTGTACTAAAATGGCCCCCACAGTCACCAGATCTCAACCCAATAGAGCATCTTTGGGATGTGGTGGAACAGGAGCTTTGTGCACTGGATGTGCATTCCACAAATCTCCATCAACTGAAAGATGCTATCCTATCAAAATGGGCCAACATTTGTAAAAAATGCTTTCAGCACCTTGTTGAATCAATGCCACACAGAATTAAGGCAGTGGGAAAATGGGGTCTGAAGGCGAAATGGGGTCAAACACAATATTACAGCAGTGTTCCTAATAATCCTTTAGGTAAGTGTAAATATATTTTAAACCCCAACAAAGCAAGCAAAAGGTGACTGTGGCAAACAGAAATAAAGAAAAAGCCGACATGGACCACAGAAAGTATCTTCACGACAGCAGAGTTCATATGAAAAACAATCCAGTCCATCAAAAATCCCACACATCCATCAGTAAAAAGTCTACTACTTTGATCACCTAACTGAACTCGCAGAACAACGCTGCAAGCTTGTTTCAGAATGACAGCCTGTAGGCATGAATTTACATGTGTCCTGTCAATTCTGTCTAATTTCTGCACTGTGATGACTGAGAAGAAGCACCATTAACATGTTAAGAAAACTGATGAGCTCTACCTCAATGTGAAACACTGTTGTGGCAAATAAAGTAACATTTACTGCTCTCATTAGTTGCCGAGTGATTGAGTTGACAAGCAGAAGATATAGCACTCTAGTTTGAGCAATTTAGAAAACACCTGAAAGTAAACTAAAATATCAAAAATGTTTAAAATGATACCGGCATAGGAGGGTTAAAATCATATGCAATAACTGCGTTGTTCACGGACAGAGCCCTGCAGACAATTGGGAGATTAGCGCAGATGTGAGGCATGCTCGGCACTTCAAAGAATTCACTTCATTCCCTCCAGTCACAGACGTGGATGCAGAAGTCAATGCAGTACTTGTTTAATGGAGCATCTAGTACCTGGAGTGTTGAAAGGTGCCTTTTAAATAGATATTGAAATTCAAAATAAAACAATATAATTTGTGTGATGCTGTAACTCAGAAATGTTTCATGAAAGTCAACCCCCATAAGCGATGTCACACTAGTACTAAATATGAAAAAAAAATGAATGTGGTGTTCTACAGGCATGGACACATTTTAACTGTTTCATTAGATTTTAATAACCTGTTAATGTAGTAACACAGAACTAGCAAATCCTTTCATTAAAGAAGAAAGGCCAATCTTTGGTCTTATAATGTGTACCATCTTTAGCTACATGAGCTACAGTGTAATGGAGTATGAAGACATTGCTCAAACATTTCAAGATCCAATTATACCGTGTAGGTCATTGTTGAAACCCCAGGATTTGTCTACACACAGTTTGATATTTACCACACACAAGGTTTCTGTGTGACTCATTTCAAGCACATCTATTTGTTTTGGGTTTATCACACAGATTGGGTTTTGAAGTTCGTGCAAAGTATGATAATCCACACATGGCTTGTAATAGAAGCCAACAAACGATTTTTTCATCCTGGACTGTTAATGCTAAATGAGATGATTTGTATGATTACAAGCTTTTTCCTCACGTGTTCAGTCAGGTGTTCTGCGGTTCCACTATTGAATTACAGTCAGGCCTCAATGAATGCAAATGCTTTGCATGCTTGATTTAATAAATCATGAATCTTGAAATATGTCTATAACACCTGGATAAAATAATCTCAATGGCACGAATACACAATTTGAAATCTCACGGACGCTTCCTTCTTTTTTGAGCTTGAATCAGTCATGCCTTATGGCAAATTATTCTGAATGTTATTGCAATTAAAAAGTCCAAATTAAAGGATTTTTGGGTCCAGATGGTGAAGTGAAAACTTGCAAACGGCTTTAAAACAACTTGGATTGTAAAAAACACTATACAAATAAAAAACAATCTTAGCATGTTTAGTGTTTCCACAATGGGCGCTATAGCGAGAAGTACATTGTCCTCTTCTATTGTCATGGCAGTGTCACGCAAGATCCTATTGCACAGGATCCAATGACTGAGAGTATATTTATTCAGATTAGAAATAATAGATATCACTTTATTATGTATTCTTAATCATGAGATTGATGCTTTTAAAGTTACACATCACATTATACCCACAGCCCAACAAAGGACAAGGGTTTTGGAGAATGGATGGATGAACACACTGGTAAACCTAAATATGGTCAAATTAAAGCTACATTGTATGATTTTTTACCCCTATCTAGCAGTGAAAAGGTAAATGACCATCCAGTGAATATTAGTTTCTGTTCCTCTCAAATCCAATTTCGTTTTAACTCCTACGGTGGCCAATGTAGTCCAAGATTAACATGGCTTCAGTTCGACCTCGTCCATGAGTGTTAACTCAAACGTAAACGCGAAAGGCGAAGCTTGAATTAACGGGTATGTCCCTCTTTGGCTAATGTACTTTCAAGATGGAGGGTCAACATGGCGACCGACATTAGAACCCCTTACTCGTATGTATTTTCAATGGCATATTATACACTTACGAGAATACTTTATTACTTGAATGAAGTAAATATTCATTAATGAGCACATATATTTTTGAAAGAGCTAAGTGTTTTTAGCTAAGAATAAACTAACAGAGTTACACTTTAAACATGTAACTTCTTAACTTTAGCCTACTAGCCTAACAAAGCACTAACCGGTTAAGAAAAGCTCTTTTAATAGCTAAAACAAGATATCATAATTACACACTATGTTTTTGCAGGAATTGGGGATTAGGTGAAATCGAGATTATAGGATTCTGAGAGGGATATGATATTACCAACACTCTCTTATGGCTAATCATGATGTTTTGGTGAATTTTGGGCTAATTAGCATTAATTCTCACATACATGAATTCTAATTAGCAAAATCTACTAACACTCCACTGAAATCGCAAGTTTCTGTGCAAATCGCACGGTGCAAATTCCTTCGAAATTGTCACCAGTTGCGTTTTCCCATGAGATCAGGTTGAATCTTGCATGTTGTCTAGACATTTCCTTCTATGCTTGAGTTTGTTTTTTGAAACCACACAGTTTCTTGTGATATTCCAGAAGAGAATGAAAAAAACAACAACTCCACATCTCTACACACAATTTTCAGTAATCTTTTCGCTCGTCCTTACAGGCAATGCATTTGTGGTGAGTTTGGCAATAGCTGACCTGGTGGTAGCCATCTACCCCTACCCACTCGTCCTAACGGCCATCTTCCATGACCGCTGGATCGCTGGCGACATTCACTGCCAAATCAGTGGCTTCCTCATGGGGCTCAGCGTGATCGGCTCTATTTTCAACATCACAGGTATCGCCATCAACCGCTACTGCTATATCTGCCACAGCCTTAAGTACGACAAGCTCTTCTCCAACAAGAACACAGTATGCTACATGGTGCTGGTCTGGGTGCTCACTATCCTGGCAATCGTCCCCAATTGGTTTGTGGAGTCTCTGCAGTACGACCCACGCGTCTACTCGTGCACCTTCGCCCAATCAGTGAGCTCACTTTACACCATTACGGTGGTGGTGGTACACTTCATTCTGCCCATCGGCATCGTCACCTACTGCTACCTGCGAATCTGGATCCTCGTCATACAGGTCCGCAGACGGGTCAAGCTCGACAGTCGGCCCAAGATCAAGCCTCATGACTTCCGGAACTTTCTTACCATGTTTGTGGTGTTTGTGCTGTTCGCTGTCTGCTGGGCTCCATTGAACCTTATAGGTCTGGCGGTCGCAATCCACCCTCAGACTAGGTCAAGATATACCAGAATGGCTCTTCACAGCCAGCTACTTCATGGCATACTTCAACAGCTGCCTAAATGGTGTTATATATGGAGTGCTAAACCACAACTTTCGAAAAGAGTATAAAAGGATTGTACTTGCTATTTTTAAGTTTCATTGTTGAGTTATGGACAATGAAAAAAGCACTGTGTCATTCTTAAAATTCGTAAGTTATTGCATCTTTTGTCATAAGAATATTTTTTTATTGTTTGAATTTTGTTATACCAAATATGAACATGTTTCTATGTACATGCTTAAATTTGCACAGTTTGAACTTGAGTTTCTTGTTTACATTATCTTTTACATAAGCTCTTATTTAAATATTTAATTGGAATCTAAATCTAAAAGATGGTGCCACAACACTAAACAAAACATCTGATAATGTTCATTTGAAATACTATTTTAATTAAAATATTGCTTTATTTAAAATTGATTTAGCAGAACATTCGATTTTTAAAATTGATTTAGTAGAACATTCAAATGCCTAAAAATGAATAGTTTGAATATGATAGTTTTTAAAGTCTGAAATGCTATTTCTTTTAAACTTGTTCAGTGATTTAATTTCAGCATTATCGTCCTGATCATGGTGTCTCATTTACATTTTAAATATTTGATTACATTGTAGAAAGATCAAAACAAAACAAAACAATGAATATTTGACATGCTAATGGATGATGTCAAATGAGATATTATGCATGTTGAGAGAATTTTCTGGTTATAGTTTATGAACTTAAATGTACATATCATTTAATCTCAATTTAATTATAATTATATCAATTTTATTAGGGTGAAGAGGATGTATGATATGAGATTTTGATTGATTACATCTGTGAGCATATTTTGCTGAAGGAATAGGGTTATGCTAAATGAAATTACTTTATTATATACCTCAATTACAAAAAAGAATGTTTGATATATTCTTAAATATTCTACACAAATATATTAATGCAAATTAACTGATATATTATTACAAAATTATATTATTGCCTGTTTTCTGAAGTGGGAAGTTATAGCAGTTTATCAGTTCACAATATATTCATGAACTTGAATGTTGGAAAAAATGCATAAAATTATATATATTTTTCATATATAGTGTTGCAATGGAAACCACTTCCATGCATCTTACACATATTTGTGTTTTTGCTTGTTAAGGTGGTTGGATATCATAAGTGAAATGATGTGTTATTTGAAATCCCAACTCTGCACATTTTTCTGATCAAATATTTATTAAACAATCATATTTTTATACAGTATGTAGACATTCCTATGAACGCCATTGGAATCTGAGCTCTGCATTCATTCTCAGGACAATGTTTAATAGAAATACTTCCTAATAAAATCTGTTCACTGTGCTTAACTGTACAACATAAAATAAATATGTGACCCTGGACCACAAAAGCAGTCTTTTGTGTACATTTTGTTTTTAAAATTGAGATTTATACATTTTGCCACAAATATACCCATGCAACTCAAGACTGGTTTTGTGGTCCAGGGTCACATATAAGAAATATTCACTGCACTGTGGGCAGAGGAAGCAGTGTTTGACAAAGTAAAGAACCCTTTTCTGATGCATGGTTGATTTTATAAATGAATACCAGATGAACATGCTTGGCAAAACATACAGTATGCTGTTTTCAGCACCTCAAGGGTTGTATAAACAATACAAGTTAAAAGTTTTCTACAAATACAAGTTAACACACCTTAGAAATGAACACTTTCCCAGGGCAGTTTTCTTCATAGTGTGCTGCCAGTCATCATTTACCATTCAAAGCATGTTCAGGGGAAGTAAAGTATAGATCTCTGACAGGGAGCTTTGTGGGTCAGCATAGTATGTAGATGGTAGATTTATGCCTCAGGCTTTCAGAATAAAATGGGTAAATGTCACAGAGATGCTGAAGCTCACAGAAAGCTCAAATCAGTTATTCTACACCACTGCTTAGGTTTGTCTCAAAAGATAGACTCTATGGCTAGACATGATTAAATGATTTTTCCAGGAAGGCCATTACACTGAATATATGGTCAAATACATACTCATGTGATATTATCGGCAGCTAGGCATTTCCATATGTTCAACAGAGCCCAATCTCATGAAAGTTCGTACTTATAGCACGAATGTCATTTCTCGTGCCATTTATACGCCAAAATCAGTTTTTGCGTGTATATGACACGTGTTTTTCGCGTGCATATGATACGCACTTTTTGGCATGTAATACGCACAAACTCCCCACCCCCTCCCTCCTAAACCTACCCCACGCTTTTTTAGTGCGTAGCATATACACGCAAAAAAAACATTTTTGGCGTATACAGTAAATGCCACGAGAAATGACATTCGTGGTATAGATACGCATTTTCATGAGACTGTGTTGATCGATTATGGCAATAATGAATATCAGTGCACTCAAACTTGCACTAGTCTGTCCAACTTTATATTATGTGTCTTTAACATAAATTATTCAATCATTTGGTGTAGTTGTATGTATTATTGTTACTTATTAAACTCGTTTGCTGCTGGTATGGGCCATGCAACTTTCTCAAGAGTCAAGACACGTTTCCCATTTATTTTGTAAAAAAATCATAAAATTCATCTCTCTTGGCAGAAGCTAGCCAAATTACCCAGATGCCATTGTGGATCGTTTGTATCATGGTCCTCAAATACCATGAAGAAAAACTAGACAAGACAAATGAAAACACGACTCAGGCTATATTAAATACAAGTTCACTTGCTGCAAGTGTAAACATGGTTTGTGCCAAACACAATATGTTTTATGTGGTGAATTACTAGCTGCCGTGTGTATGAAACCATGAAATTGAACAATAAACAATTTCTGTGTGGTTTCTACTTGATGTTCAATGTAAAAGCTGGGTCTTGAATCCAAATCAGTTGATAACATGACAACTTAAATAATACTAGAAGGATTTAACAGTACGAGCCCCCATTTTTAGTTTTAAACTCAGTGTAATGCATTTCCCATAGGCGTCCAAAGTTACTGCCTATTGGAATCGACAGCATGCCACAGACAATACTCACAGAGCTTGACTTGTATTGAACAAGAAACATTTCTGATGATTCTCGACACAAGTCACATATTACTTGACCTTCCTCGCAGATCTTCCTACAGACTGCTAGACACAGAGTTATGTGTGTGTTGTCAAAGCAACTGAAGAAAAGTAAAAACATTTGAAACCTAGAACTACATAATAGCACATGCTCAAGTCTTAATCCACACTGTATTATTTCCTCATAAATAATTGACATCCTGGTACAATAGCAATTTCATTTTGATCGGTCAAAGAGCAAAACACTATTATTGCAATCTCCATCAATTGACCGAACAAAGCTATAATTCACACAAATCCAACATGTATGGTAATCATAGCCATGCTGCTATTTCAGTGATGCCATCTGCCTTTTATTACTGTGTGTAAATACATATTTCCTCACAAAGCCTCATTGCCATACTGGTACACAGTACATCACAGACAGGCACCAATCAGAATGGAGGAATGACTGCATTTGTTGAATTGAATACAAATGCAATCCCCTGCCTGGCTTTATAAACCAGCAACCAAGCATTTATAAATACCTCTCGTAAAAGTGTTGCTCTTTCTAAAATGTGTAAAACTAATGTGACTAAAGCCACATTTGACATCCAGAAACAACTGCCAACAGTTACTCTGTAAAACGATTGCTTGAGACAGGAAGTATGTCAACTTAATTTCAAAATGGAAAACCTTTCCAAGTTGCCTTGGAGCATGAATACTTGGTAACGCTTCCTTTTACAGTACAGTACGCCACAGTGTACTTACCTAGAAAGTATTGGCTAATATAAGGTAAGTACATGGAACAGGGGTAGGTTTAGGGGTAGGTTCAGGGTTCATACTAGTTATTACCCAGTAATTGTAGTTACTAAAATAAGTACATAGTATTTACATAGGTAACTGGACTGTAAAAGGAAGCGTTACCGAATACTTTCGGTTAGAAACCACTGTCCTACAACAACAGATGCAGAGAGAAAAGTCCCACCCAAAGAAGAGGCAGTAAACTTATAAACGTCAAGGCAGGCTATCCGTTCTTTAATTCAACCACAGAGCACATACCAGCCAGCAGATTTAACTTAACTAGTGGACCATGAAACTCTCATGTTGATCAAATCAACACACATGAATTAGTAATATGATGCCTGTCCATTTTTACATAATTTCACCAAGTTTAAAAAATTAAAATATGTTCATTTTAAACAAGGTGAGCATGGTCAAAACACTTACAGTATATGTACAATAAGGCAAAAATGAAACCAATCCAAAACAAATAACAATGCATTTACAACAGCTGGAAATGAGTGCAACTAAATGTACAGTAAATTATCAAAAAAACAACAACAACTTTGGCACTGCCATTAACATATATACAGCATATTGATATGAAGCAAACCAACTGGAAAACAATTCAAGTACCTCAGCAATAAGCATTTAACACAACCGTACTGGTGTTAAGTTTTAAAATTAAAGTTACTCAACATACTTGCAGTTAAAACACTCCTGTTGGTTTGCCTGAACTTTAAGTCATTAGGGTGCAAAACATCATGAGATCTAAAGCTTGTTTTAAAACTATTATATACTGCATAACTTGTTTGAGATTAGGTCATGTGTAAAACAGTTGGGAAAAACTTGAACGTTATATCAACAGATTTCTCTGCTAGATTAAACAGATGGAATCTGTTGAATATGTATCTTGTATGGATGTATCCAAGACGGTTGGATAAGGCTGAATGAGTAAACAGTACTTATGAACCATCAAATCAAAAATGAAAGTGACAAAAAATACTTAATGAGAATCGGTTCATTTAAACACTGTAAACAACATCGATAAACAAAACAGAGATTATTCTAATCACTTTCAGCATTAAATGTGTCTATGTTTTACCCAAAAGATTTTAAAACAGTGACTTTAAAACCAATGTAACTTGGGAAACTCGATACAATGAGACTTCAGTGCTGCAAAAACTGAAAGACAAAAGCACATCAAAAATCCATGAGCCATCTATGGACATTCAGGATGAAGAATCCCAAGAGGAATACAGCAAAGGAGCCTGTAGTGAGTAAATGATTCAGAAGGTCAGCCTCCATATAATCTGTCACTCGGTAAACATTTACAGGAGCTGAAGGTGTGTGCTGTTGTGTCTGTTGCCGTTCCGTGCAACAATCTCCTGGATGGAGATGTGCGACCCCGCCACAAAGCCCACAAGGCCAATGAGGCTGATGCCGATGTCCTTGACCATCACCCAGAGCTTCATGTCTTCATTATGGAAGGTGATGATCTGAAGCAGGGGAGGAATGATGAGGGCCAGAGCGCTGCTACTCACAGAGCCCACCAGAGAGATGACGAGGTCAAGCTCGGGGATTAATATGGCGAGAACACCTAAAACAGCAAAATGAACATCAAGTTAAACGCGCCACCACATCCAGCTGAGAGAGATAGAGAGAGAGAGAAATGTAAACAGCCAGAAGCTGAACTAAAAGGGATAGTTCACCCAAAAGTGAAAATTCTGTCATCATTTACTCATCCTCAAGCTGTTCCAAATCTATAAGACGTTTGGTCGTCTTTGGAACAGAAACAGAACATATTTTTGAGAGTTTTCAGTTTCTCTATTCAAAGTCTATTCATCCAAAACTCTGATGCATCAAAGCGTATAAAGAGACTGTAAAAAGTAATCCATATGAATGGAGCAAGCTCAAACGTGCTGAGTAACATGAGAATGAACCTCATTGGTTCTTGCAGAAGCTCAAACATGCTGCGTAACACAAGAATGAACCTCATTGGCTCTTGCTGAAGCTCAAACGTGCTGCGTTACACGAGAATGAACCTCATTGGCTCTTGCTGAAGCTCAAACGTGCTGCGTTACACGAGAATGAACCTCATTGGCTCTTGCTGAAGCTCAAACGTGCTGGGTAACACAAGAATGAACCTCATTGGTTCTTGCAGAAGCTCAAACATGCTGCGTAACACGAGAATGAACCTCATTGGTTCTTGCAAAAGCTCAAACGTGCTGCGTAACACGAGAATGAACCTCATTGGCTCTTTGCTGAAGCTCAAATGTGCTGTGTAACACAAGAATGAACCTCATTGGCTCTTGCTGAAGCTCAAACATGCTGTGTAACACAATAATGAACCTCATTGGATCTTGCTGAAGCTCAAACGTGCTGTGTAACACAAGAATGAACCTCAGTTGCAGGGTTTCTGCAGGTTTCAGTAAGCCAAATTTAAGACCTTTTTAAGACATTTTAAGACCATAAACATTGAAATTTAAGACCTACACGACGCAGTACCAAAAATTAAAAATAATAATAGATAATATTCAGAAAAAAATATTTTATGTGTGTGTGTGTGTGTGTGTAAAAGAGTGTCAGAGAAAATAATATTTACAGAAAGTATAGAAATTTGAACTTTGCATTTTATACTGTAAAAACACAATTATAGTTGATTTTAGTTGATCATACCTAGAGATGAAATGGCATGAACAAATAATTTCATGATTATTATGAAATCAATTTGCGAAATGTCGAAATCCAGCAAATACAATTAGCATCAATATGCACTTTTTGTTTACATAAACATTAAAATACCAGTAAAAATGATGGCCAGATTTTAAAGGAGTGTCTTGCAAAGGGTTATCTAGTTAAAATATCTTGTAAAACAGAAATAGTTCTGAAACAGAAATATTATTAATAGTAAAATTTGGGCCAATTTTCCTGTTGTGTCTGTCATTGCTATGCAACCATGCACTGCGCTCTCCAAAACGACAAAGACGTTTTAGTAGCCAATGGATTTCCACCACAGAGAAACGCTTGCTGTAGCTCACAATTTATTCACGGAGAATAGAAAAACACCGGTAGTGTTTGGGTGCACCGCGATTCTTCATGTTGACTGAGCTTTGTTACAGAAGGGGCTGATTGGTTGGTTCTTCGATTCGTTTGTGGCATTCTGAATCTGAAATGGTGAGATTTTTTCAATCTCGCTGCGGATGCCACGAGCCTATATTTGAATGAACTTGAGCCTGCAAACCCAGTGTGTGAATGGCCTCTTGGCGAGCTACCTCGTATCAGAGCCACGAGCTAATGCTAGCATGCGAGCGCCGTGTTTGAACCCCTGCTCTAGAGCTCTGCTTTGTAGGCTACGACTCAATACCTTTTTGCTACTTTGTAATAATTTTTTTGCGGCCAGAGTTTTGGCAAATGAACGAGGGTAAAATCTTTTTAAGACCTGACTAAATCAAATTTAAGACCTCAGATGAAAATCTAGCCGTTTTTAAGACTTTTTAAGGCCTTAAATTTAAAGTTCAGAATTTTAGACTTTTTTAGACTTTTTACGAACCCACGGACACCCTGTCATTGGCTCTTTCTGAAGCTTATAACGTGCTGACGATAACATGAGAATGAACCTCATTGGCTCTTTCTGAAGATTAAACGTGCTGCGTAACACGGGAATGAAACTCATTGGTTCAAGCGTCAAGCAAACAATGGTTCCTTGACCAAATCTGAATGCTATTTGTACATTTACTGATCAACATGTGAATAGAATCCTAAATGAAATCTGTTCATCATACAAAGTGATTATCTGTATGCAGAAGACTCATCATCATTTGTGTTCCAAAGAAAGTGTTATGGGTTTGGAATGACATGAGGGTGAGTAATTGAGGACCAGATTTTCATTTTTGGGTGGACTAAACTCTAATGGTGATGAGTGTGTTTCATGTTTGGGTGAGGCCATGCTGTGTGGTGCTTTGGGAATGAGTTATCTTGATCTGTTGCTAAGGAGATAGAAGTGGGCATGGAAAGGTTTGTTCTCAATCAAACAAACCACCTCTGAGGTCGGTCCCTTCCCTCCAAATGTTCCTGTATTTTTCACACTATGCACGGCGGAATACACCGCAGCTTTTAAATCTTCAAATGCTCACATTGTAAATTCCTGTCTTTCAAACATGAACACACACATTCGAGTGGAGGCGCACTTCCTGTCAATTATTATCATTTTGTAGGGATGGGAGGCTTCTCATTTCACACATAAGATACTTTCAACCAGGGAATCCTGCAAAAATCAGCATTAAAAGGTTCTTTTCAAAGGACATCCCTTTGTTTGAGAGGTGCTGTGGCCAAAATTAAAGTCCAAATGGGTTGAGATGTAGGTCACTTTGAAGATTTGAGAAGGGCACACCAAGCAGCTAAAGGAGACACAGGTGACAGATCTCCCTCTGGGACTGAGAGCACAAACAAGGCTTTAAAAGCTGCAAAGTAAATTCACATTAAGGACATGTGCTGGATCAATTGATGGACTTACTAAGCTCAGCTCTTCTATCAAACTATATTGTGCAGGCGTTCTCGGCCTGTTAATCAATCGTTCTGGACTATGATGATAGAGGAGATGCATTTGCAGAAAGATTATTGTATGGGTCAATGACCTGATGCTATTTATTTCTTCACAAATACGTTGAAAATGCAATTTATACATACACACATACAATGATCTGAATAAACATATTCTATGATGAGCATGTTTTATATTTCTTAATTATATTTTGAGGGAATAAAGTCAAAAGTTTCAGATTGATTTAACTGATTTCATAAAAAAGCATCCATTATATTAATGACCATTTTGAAAACAAAACTGACGTAGTTTGGCGTAATTATAATTATTTTCAAAAAAGTCATGTGATGCAAAATCTGACCATTTTTATAACAAGGTTGTAAAATGGAAAACATAAAAAAACACTTCTAAAAAGAATGATTAAAATGTGTACACTTTCATGAATTCAAGGTGTAAGGAAACGGTTATAACCTTTTACTTGATGGTTACACCACCACATGGCATTTTCAGACACATTAAATTGACAAGATTCTTGAAGATGGTATAAAGGTGTTCAAAAACACATTAAACCATCATAAATATAAGGACATTTCCAAAAAAATTATGTTTTACACTAGATTTGTTTGTATTATGTTTTCTGCTTTATTAGTATGAAGAATATATATATGAAGTGGTTTGAGATCCTCTTTAGTGAACACTCTTAAATCATGTCTAATTTAGTTTGCTGATGTCACAGTGCCCTACATCTAACAATCAAATATCGTTCAGTCAAGAAGATTTCACAGTGCCTTTAGACAACAGCTGGAGCCACATCCTCACATCCCAGCTCAGTGTTTTGTAATTCATGTCCTTTTCCAAATTCTAGAGATCACTGCCAGCTCTGTTTCGAGCACTGACATCTGGTTTCCCTGTACTCAGCCGGCCACATCCCCAGTCCTGTATCATTGGATCCACATTCTAAAAATCTAACCATCTGAAATACCACTGAAAGATGGTGTTTAATCAGAAAGGCCAATTCCTCTCAGCCATCAATTGGACGTCAGGCACATCACAGGTCTGAACGAGTTTCCCTCATCCATTTCAGAACTCACCTCGGGGCTCACCTGGACATGTCAATGAGACCACGACTGAAGTCAGCACATTTCCCCTCTTGGAAAGGAAAAGGGCTATGCTGTGTCAATTGAAGGGCTTCTTAATTAATGAGGTCTGCCACTTTATTGAAGCTATTTTTATAACGGCATTTCTTGCACAGCAAGCATTTGATTTGCACGCACAGCAAGTT
The DNA here is from genome assembly GCA_030378365.1 of Hybognathus amarus. Taxonomy (NCBI): domain Eukaryota; kingdom Metazoa; phylum Chordata; class Actinopteri; order Cypriniformes; family Leuciscidae; genus Hybognathus; species Hybognathus amarus. The sequence goes on from JAQIUQ010006623.1 coordinate 146,597, forward strand.
TGACAACTGTGCTTTGAGCAAATTGATTTATGTATGGAAGAGTATGAGCCCACTTTCAGACCTTCATAGAAACTCAAAATGTGTCAAGCGAAAAAGAGTGTAGAGCAACAGAGGATCTAAGAGCTGTTGGCAATGGACACATCATTTCCCGTTAATCATATTTAACCCCAGAGCACAACCTTCAGGTTCAGCAGCACAGTATGAAATTCATTATCAGATCCAGTGCATATCAAGCACATTTACTGGTGTAAAATGCTAGCCTGGGTTTCCCCATACTGCCTTTTCATAGCGCAATTTTATTCACGCTGATAGGCAGTCTCGATACCATGGACCAAATCACAGAATGGGGAGGGAGCAGCAAGATGATGACGGCGTCTATGCGACACACCTAAGCAGTTTGTTTATAGCTATGGATCAAACATGGCATCAGACACGAAGTTACAGGGTTCCTGCACACACAAGGCTTTTTAAGACCTTTTTTAAACATTTTAATTAAAGGGTACTTTAAATATGAAACTATAATCGCCAGGAGATGGCAGCAAGTCACTCTATTAATTAGTGAGTTGGAGTCATTCATTCAACCGATTTGTTCAAAAGGCTGATTCATTCGGGAAAGAAGCAAGTTATTCGTTCAAAACATGGATTTCAGGTCAAGAAATCAACACTGTCTGTTGCATTAAAATCTACTACGGTTTCATTTTTTTAATTCTAGACGATGAAATAAAGGGAAAACAAACAATATTGTGTCTAAAAACAAAAACTTACAATGTTAACCTTAACTGTTGTATAACATAAATATCACACTTGCAATTGATCCTTCGCTAAGCCACGCCCGAAAACCACCTTAGCGACCATAACTAGGCACGGGAGGTCTGGCAAGATTTCGACAGAGGGAAACATGCCGAAGCATTGTGCGCTTGGATCGTGCAAATCTGATACCCGGTATCCTAAGGCCGTGTGTCCACCAAAGCGTTTTCCGCGCGCCTGGCATATGTTTTCAATTGTTTTCAATGCGTAACGAGGCACTGAACGTTTTATTCCTGCTGAAGCGCTGAGCGCCCGGCTTTTTTTTTACTGGTCGACGAGAGTTAAAAAAATTTTCATCTTTGGATAAAACACAGTGCTCATCACTGTCACTTTTTACCAAGCCGTCCAATCACAGTGGAGGAGGGGCGGGAGTAATACCACACTGACCAACTGTCACAACATTCTTTCTTACAACGACAAACCAGCAGAGCTAGCCGAACAACATGGATGAAGAATATTAGTATGAAAAAAATTATCTGCGAAATCAGAAGTAAACTGTGCTGCGGAAATTCTGTATCATAGCAACGAGGCGTCTCAACGGCTAGGCATTTTCTGCAAAGCGTCTAGCGTTTTCAGCTGGCTAACAACGCTTTGGTGGACACACATCCTAAAAGCTTGGACAGGGGAGTAGAATTTGTTTCCTTCCCGAAAATCTAAAAGCCAAGGGGAGAAATGATGGGCGTGATCAAGCAGTAAGGGAGACCCATTCACAACTAAGGCTCTGTCCATATGGACGGACTTTTTATAACAGTGACTTTTTTTTATGTGGTTCGGCCTTTCGTCCACATGGAAACGCAGGACACTGAAACCGAACATTTTAAAAACCCCTGTCAGGGTGGGGATTTCAGAAACGCCGGTTACAGTGTTGTCATGTAGACAGTGAAAACAGGGTTTTTGCCTTGCGACCTAAGAGTGTGTGCCATTATCCACCACGTTTGATGTCAGATTTGTGCCTACCGGAACCGGTAATATATTTTTGTTAGGCTTTTGATTGGCCAACGTGGCTTAACGGTTAAGGGTTATATCTTCAACTGCTGATGTGGCATGCTCTTGAGCAAGCTCGATAGTGTGTTTTTGTGTTTTCATGTAGATAGAGGCTGAGCATGTGTGGATGGGAACATGTGTGAAAAGCTGGAGGAAAAACTCTGGGTTATAAAAATACCTGTGTCCGTGTGGACAAGGCCTAAATGTCGACAGGATTAACAAAAACACCTATTGCTTGGAAATAATTATGGTTCTTTGGTCATAATGCATATATTTTAACGTAAAATAAGATGAGACAGTGGAATAGAGCAGCGTCAGGCCAACCCAGGCCACAAAATATAGATGCCTTTATGCGCCCTGACCACACGAAAATTCCTCTTCAAGTGAAGAGTAAATTTGTGGATTATTGCGTTGCCTTGTGTTGCACAGACCTGTGCCCCTTTGATATTGTTTCGGGGGAAGGTTTTACAAAAGTGGCCCAGGGTCTCATCAACATTGGAGCAAGTTATGGCTCAGTCTACGCAAATGGAATGCTTCCTCATAGGCGGACAGTCTGTGATCGAGCTAAAAAACAGGCCATGGTCTAGAAAGACGCCTTTTTCGAGGTTCTCAAGTCAGCGGTGCCAATGGAGGGGTTGCAATAAAGATATGTGGACTGATGATTTTAACAGAAGGTCCTATACTGTCTTTGACGTGCCATTATATCACAGAGGATTGGAAGCTGGCAAGCCTTGTTATGTCCACAGTGGAATTTGATTGCACATTGCCCAAAACAGCAATCAACATTCAAGAACAGATTAATGAGCAGCTGTGTTCTTATGGGATCTCATTTGATCAAGTGGTGCTCGTGAGTGACCAGGGTTCTAACATCAAAGCCGTCTTAAAAATTATCACTGGATACCATGTGCAGCCCATGTTCCGAACACAATTCTGAAACATACGTTCAGTGGATCTGACATTGATGAGGTAACGGAGATGATTGACGCGTGGAAGGGCATTGTCAAATATCTTAAAAAAGTCAGTGCAAGCACAGCTCTCCCATACGGCCTAGTCAAAGAGTGTGAGACTCAGTGGAATAGCAAAATAGACATGCTCAAATCTGTGAGCAAGCAATACAGGGAAATTAACGAGCTACTCAAATGCAGGGGGCAGTCAGAGCACATGGAAGGCATATATCAAAACACGCTCACAACCGTGATAGATTTCTTGGAGCCTTTCAAGAAAGCATCTGACGAGTTGCAGGGAGAGGACTACCCGACACTTCATTTAGTGATGCTGTGGTTTTACAATCTGGGCACACACTGCCAACCAGTCTTTGGAGACCCTGAGTACATGGCTTTGCTTCGTATGCGCACACTTGCTCTACTCCATCAAAAGTTAATCCTCACAGACAAAAACGCACAAAATCGCCCTCTTCCTCTGTCCCGCTACAAAAGTCCCAAAATGATGACCGAGACATTTACCAACAAGTGGCACCCTTTAGCCTTCTTTTTAAGCCCAGGTTAAGTTTACTGTGTGTTTCAATATTCAGCTTTACTTTCATGGGTATTTGTGAACATTTAGTTATTGATATTGTAGCCTCTGTTTATATATATTAATATATTATGTGTATGGGTTAGGATTATTTATGTGTGATTTAAATATATACATGTGTACTGTACACAGTACATCGTATACATGCATTTGTGTGTGTTTTCTGATGAATGGTTTAGGCTATGATTAGGGTAGAATGAAGGGGTACATAAGTCATATTGAAATGAATCCTGTTAACAGTCATGGATCGTATGTTAAAAACATGTTATGGATCGTATTTAGGAACATAGTTAATTCACTCATTAACTACCTCTCCAGTTTCATTTTATGAAGTTAATATTTACCGAACATTGCTGCAAATAGTCGTTACTTTCCACATTATGGGAGCAGTCCATTTCCCTCAATCATTAATTTGTACATGCATAATTATTTATATTTTATGTTGGTTGGAATTCTGAACGGACCACTACTGCAGACCACTTTGCATGATCATAAAAGGTATAGGCTATGGCTGAATCAGAATTTATAAGCAAGATCACAGGAATCAATAGCCTAATACAGCCCAGTTGTGCTAAAATAAATATGAGACGTCCATCATCAGATGAAAGCCACTGAGGACAGTTCTACTACCCATGCGAATATGAAAAAAAAAACTTATCCAAATAAAATTACAGTATTTTGTTGTCACTCTGACTCTCCAAATGCAAAACTGACATTAACAAATTTCAATGATGCAGTAACAGCTGAAAAAAAGTACTTGGGTGTGTGTTTTATCTTATATTTACCGTTCAATAATGCAATCGCTGCTGTCTGTCCCGTAGAGGAACTTGAAAGCCAGCGTATGTTTTGGAACTATTGGGCTTACATGAACCAAGTGACGGCCATCGTGACATCAAAGAGTTACTGCAACTCTTTCTCTCTATGGCTTTAGCTATTCTCTCTGAAAATGTGAATGCCTGTGTAACTAACTTGACATAATGCAATGGTTCATGCTCTTTTTTTGTTGCACTTATTATTCAAATAAATTAAATTATATTATTTAAATAATATCTATTCATCTGTTTATGTTGATTTTTGTCATCAAATAATCAAGGCCAAAAACACTAAAACAAATTTAGATAATGCTATTAAGTCATATGCTCTTATGCTTTTATTATTATATTATTATAATTTAAAATAACAACACTACTATTTTACTTTGTTTTAAATGGTTATTTATCCATTTCTTGGTAGAGCCAGGCACATGCATACACAGACATCAAAAGGGGCTTGAGCACCTGCCCTTTTTATTCTTGGAGAGAAAGTGCCCTTTTTTGGCACATAAACATTATCGAACATTTATCGAACTCGATATTGGTCGAATTGAACGATATAGACTTGAACTTGATATTGTTTTATAGAAAAAAATTATAGTGCAATAATGAATGAATGAGCATATCAGTTTAAGATGTGGCTAAACGTAATTTATGACCTTGTATGGAAAATCCGGACGTTTTATGACTTTTTATAGCCTAAAATTCTTATTATTAAAGTTAATGGCTTACATTCATCAAGAGTCTTCCCCTGAAATTTAGAAATCTAAATTGGTGAATTTAGAAGAAATATACAGATACAAACAGATGGAAGATAGTAAACAAACTCCATCTAAATGTGGATTTTGAAGGTTTTATTTGATGATAATGATGATGATACAGTCCTCCCTCAAATGTGAAGCTAAGCCCATGTCACCACTGATTTTGATACACCTGAGTATATCAAATACTTGACTGAAACTAGTAGCATAGAAAACATGCACATTGTGGTTTCCTTTGCTGCTCTATAAACCTATGAATACTAAGGAGACCATGGTTTATGTGTGAACTGATTATTTTGAAGACATCTTTTGAAAATGAAACAATTGCGTGAGTTTGAGGAAGATAAAATGAATTAACTTTTATTTTAGTTAACTCTGAATTAATTAAACTTTCTTTTTTAACACTTTAAATGTCTTTATGGCCAATCCAATAACTTTTAATGCAAATACATTTACAACAATAGTCACATCAATGAATAGATAATATGTCTCATGTAGAATTGCCTGAATAAATACAGTATTTGATACAGTAGTTAAAACCAGGATTGATTCCATTGAAACAGCATCATTATAAAAAGTATGGATGCTTCAGGATGTATCCATCCAAATGTTCCCTTTTTAATTGTGAACACATTTAGAGGAGATAATAAACAACCAACAGCCTGTGTGGTGATTATTAGGCTTGGTGGTGTCATAAGAGAGATCCGTGGCTTTTTATTGCAAATTACAATGCAAACAAGGACCAAAAATGAGCTGAAACGAGTCTCAAGGCCACAATAGCCGATGCTATATATACATACATAACATATCCTCAGTCTCTTAATTACCAAATGCAGCAGACCTCAGGGACATATTTCACAGCTGTAAACACACAAGACATATGGGCATATCTGCACTTTTCAGCACTCAGAGACAACAAAGCATGCCAATGTCAGCTCCGGGTCAGAGCGAGGGCGTCCACATAAGTGTCTCGCCTTTGACAATCCATCACTTCAATATATTCCCGGCTGTGATGACTAGAAAATTAGTTGGTTGACGTTGGAGCATGGCCAGGCTAATTTGTTTATTTCAGGCTTTGAAAGTTCCAGGGTAATCTGACCACACAAGTGAGATTTAATAAGAATCCAATTTATATTCACGCATAATGTGAATCCCCATGTGCCATGTGATGACTTCTAGGGGCGTACTGTGACAAAACTACAGAGGGGAGCATAAACACTGCAACAAATAACCCATTATCCCTTTCTGAACAACTACTGACTGGCAGACAATGACTGTTTGAAAAATAAATAAAGGCTCATCACGGGTTAGGAGACAGATGGGGTTGCCTGTATTTGAGCAGTAATGTTTGGCTCAAGGAAGTATCTTGAAAACACTTGAATGGCACTAAGAATCCATCTGATATTCTGGAAAGAAATACCCTAAAAAAATTGTAGTTCTATGTATAATTAAAGCTGCAAGCAGCGATGGGCGGGCCCTCACACCTGTTGCGCGTCAGGGTGTGAGGCGGCCACGTTGCATATTCTGGAGCTCAGCCGGTGCGGCTGTGAATTTGATACGCATCCAAATCACCTAAAAATTTACGTAAAATTCAAAATGGCCAACTTCCTGTTAGGTTTAGGGCATTGCTCCAAGAGGCTTTTTTGTACGTCTGGACATGATCCATGTGCCACAGAAATTCCGAACATGTAGGTCAAACGTGCAGCGGGGGCTGCTTTGTTAAACGTCACTTACTGTTGCCAGCAGGTGGCGCTATGACTGTGGGTGAATGTCGGCATGTCGATTTGTTCAGGGCGGGACTCTTGTCAAATGTGTAAAATTTCTTGCAGATCTGGGCATTAATAGCCAAGTTACTACAACTTCCTTTTTTATGGCAAATCATCGATGCCACGGACACGCCCATCGACGAAACGCGCAGATAGCACAACTTTTCATCGTCAATGCCTTTAGAAGGCACAGCAGAAATGAGAAGTCGATCCGACTAAATCCCTAGGAGGAGTTTGTTAAAGTACGTAATGAGTAAATCATCCAAAAATGGCGTAAAATTAGAAATGGCCGACTTCCTGTTGGGTTTAGGGTATTGCTCCAAGAGACTTTTCTGTGCGTCTGGACATGGTAGATGTACCACAGAAATTTTGTACATGTAGGTCAAACGTGCAGCGGGGCTGCTTTGTTAAACGTCACTTCCTGTTCATGGCGAATCATCAACGCCACGGACACGCCCATCGACGAAAATGCGCAGATAGCACAACTTTACATCGTCAATGCCTTTAGAAGGCACAGCAGAAATTTAAAGTCGATCCGACAAAATCCCTAGGAGGAGTTCGTTAAAGTACGGCGTGTGTAAATCGTCCCAAAATGGCCGCCAAATTCAAAATGGCGGACTTCCTGTTCGAGTTTAGGGTATGGGTTCTTGAGGCTTTTTTGTGCATCTTGATATGATACATGACCCCACCAAATTTCGTGCATGTAGGTTGAACGTGGACGAGAGGCAAATTTTTTCCAATTTTCTAGGTGGCGCTAGCGAGCCATTTTGCCACGCCCATCGCGAAACCCACAAAATACGAAATTGTTCACCAGTCCTGACATGCGTGCCAAATTTGGTGAGTTTTTGAACATGTTGCGGCCGCGAAAGGCGCTTACTTTGCAGTTGAAGAAAAAAAAAAAATTTTTTTCATTAAATACCCTTAACAGTTTCAAGAGGGGCCTCACACCGTTAGTGCTCGGGCCCTAAATATTTCTTCTTCAGAAGATCACGAAGCACAAACACACACATGGTAGGCATCTGTAGAACACAAACAGGCCTGCATCACTTTAATAAAAGTTTGATGCTGGCAATCGTATGACTCACTGCATACGCACCACATCAGAAGTCAGATTAATGTTTTAACATGAGCTCCTTAGAAAGCAAGCAAGCATTCATATAAATCATATAACACACAAAAAGCTGAAACTGCTTGTCTATTACGTTATTCAGGAGCCACAGACTGGCTGCACAGAGAAAACATTGTAGTGTGAGGAAAAGGCCTTAGGCCATTCTCAAAATTAATAGAGAAATAAATACATATATATTGTCAATAACAAGCCCATTGAGATGTGCTCAATGGATCCTTTCATTACGAAGGCCTGTTGTCAGTGGCCATTATGTAAAATTAATAAGTTCATTTCAGACATATCAGTCATGAAGAAGCTATTTATTTCTCAGCAGCATTTTAGAATGAGCAACTATTAACCTGACAGAGGGACAGAAAGGCACAAGGAATATGTTATGTGGAATAAAAGAGCCTTCAAATACAAGAGGAAACTCAACATAACACCTCATTACAATGTCAGGGACCGTTAGCGTCATACAAGCTGTGGTATTAGCCATGAAAAATGGTGTGTTTCAGTAAAGACTTGTAGTGTTACAAATGTATTAAATGTTTAATTTAGTTTCCAGTTCAATAGTATATAATCTGAGAAAGTTTAGTCGAACTGAATTTAGCATTTGAGGTATAAATGATGATTATATCAAGGTTTCCAACAAAAGAAAATTGTAAGTTAAATGAATCAGATTACTGAGACACTTTGTCTTTAATGGCTCTTGGAGCCCCTGGCTCAGTTTGATTAGTTATGCTGATTGGATTAGGATTGGTATCACTCTAGTCTGGGGCAGGTTTATAAACCTGTATACTTCATTTACATGCTTTGTTCAATAGTGCCTCATCATAAAGTAAATCCCCGCCCCTAAATGTATATAGATTGAAAGAGAACTTTTTACCTTGTGTAACCACAGCCATGTCCGGTATGTGCATGTGACGCCGGAAGTGATCGCTTGTGTGTGTGTGTATGTCACTCATTGTTTACACAGAGATTTCAAAGCGCCCCTGCCTCAGATAAAAAATAAATAAATAAATTGAAAATACTGTGGAAACACAGAAACCTACATCTTGGATGCATTTGAGGTAAGATAAAAAAAATCAAAAATGTATTTCAAAGTGAACTGTTCCTTCAAGGCCTGAACAGGATGTTTCTGAATGGTTGGTTAACAATGTCATTTTGATCTATTTTTGTGTACTGGCAGGGTAGAGTAACTTAGTGAGATGTATGAACGCTATGTGTTTACTGATATATACGTACTCAGTTTGTAATTACCATAACGTGTTTTTCATTATAAACGTGGGACTATGAATTATGTTAAGAACGTCGTATAGAAAACATGCCGTAGGAACATCAAAATGACTGTGTTATTACACCCAAGAACAGAACATCACAATCACTTCAGACGCCATTCTGCTCCAGCGAATCAACAGTGACGGACTATGATGACAGCTCGCTCAGGGCGGGTCTGTGTTGAAACACTTCTGTCAATCAACAAACCGTGTGACGTCTAGGGTTGGGTATCAAGAAATCGAGTATCGATTGGAACCGGGACTAACTTTTCGTTTTTCCGAAATCGATTCAAAAGTTAAAATTTCGATTCCTAGTTTCGATATTCACAGTCCATCGATTCGGAAGAAGAAACCGCTGAACAACACCAATGAAGAAGCGTCTACCGGAAGTCTTGGCATAGCCGCGCGAGTCGAACATGAGTAGCTTGCGTCGGCGGTCCAATGTGTGGCTTCACTTTTCAAAAAAAAAAAGAAAAAAAAGAAATCTCAGCAAAATGCAACATTTGTGACAAAAGGAGTATTTGTGACAGAAGGAGTATTTCCTTCAGAAAGATCGTTGGTTAGCAAGGTCAGCTAAACTTTTTTGACCCTGCCTCTTAAAAGAATTGGAATAGAGAATCGTTAGGAACCGAAATAAAACAAGGAATCAGAATCAGAATCGTTCAAATTCAAACGATACCCAACCCTAGTGACGTCACATGGTCGAATGGCTCGATTGGAGGCAAACATATAAGGAGATTAAATCAAAAACACTGGATGGATTTTTATCATTAAATGATGGTTGTGTGCAGGCACTGACAACACACATTGCAGTACAATCAACTTGAAAAGTGCATGTACCATTATATGACCCCTTTAAATAAACGAAGAAAATGCTTCATATCTGACTGTACATTATCCCTCAAATGTTAAGGACAATACATACAGTAAAAGGTCAGATGTAAGCAATGATTAGGAGGTCTCTATAAACGATTAAAGGTCAGATCGTCACATGAACGGTGAGCCTGGTATCACGCAAGTCACATAATAGCTTCAAAGCTTCACCTCTTTACTGAATGGCATTTTCAGAGACCTTTGGAGCCACATGGTTCAGGTGTCTCCTATTGTTTCAGCAGGAAACAGGGTTGGAGCCTCCCTGGGGCTACGGGAGGTCAGTTTCAGCAGCTCCTGAGGTAAAGTAGAGGAACACGGCACAGTCAGAATGCCCTGGTGCTCATGTGTCAGCGTGCTGTCAGCAGTAGCAGTGCATTCTCAGAAAAAGTACAGGACCAGAGGGGGCTCACGCACTGTCCATTCCACTTTCCATTAAGAGCGTGCACCGGCACACTTGCACCCTTGGAAACCCAGTAATACCACTCTCATCATTTCTGAGTTAGCTTTGATGTGCTCTTCTGTGAAGTCGATTTCGAGCAGGCACTCCACTGTGTGAACTGAGCCTTTATAAGAATGTACAAATGGTTTGATTGAGCGTTGATTTCTTGTTTCTACACACTATGACTTTCTTCAATGAATTCTAAATTAACTTTCGGGAGCAAGGCAAACAGAGGAACTTTCTGCACTTAATTCATTCAAACATGAACCAGACAGAGAGGATTCTTAACAAAGTCTTGAACAAATGAAAGACAGACAGTGTTCTCAGCTCGGTAAATCAAAGCAGAGACACAATACTGTGACACTTACAGAATTAAACAACTCAGAATGTTAAGCTCTAACCGTAGGTTGAATGTAAAATGCCTTTGAACAGCATTAGGAAGCTTGCTAGAAAAACTGAAGGAATTTTTAACTCTGTTTTTGCAGTGAATTAGTCATTAAAAGACTATCATGATTTGTACATGATGCTTTTGTTCTGAGTAATATAGATTAAATGAGTGCTAGCAGCAGGAAATGTGTGTCGTTGTTTTAACGGCAAAGTATGAATGGACCATGCATTTTATACAGCGTATATCTTGTGTGTGCCTGCCACAAACATATTAAGTGCTTGTAAGAACTAGATGGGAATGATAATGCCACACGATGTCATGCACAAACAAAAAGAAGGGAATTCAAGTACCGTCATCGTGAGGCAAACAGAAACAGGCAGACGAGGACTTATCTAATAAATGCTCAGCTATGGATGTCCATGTTGCATTTGGTATTATTCATCTCTTATTTTATGGTCCATTTCCTTGGCCCACTTGGCTGCCGCAAGAAAATCTTAAATTTCTTGGATATTTTAAACATTGGATGTTATAACCGTCTCCTTTTACTCAAAATCAGCGTCAAATCTTGTGTGTACCTGCCACAAACATATCAAGTGCTTGTAAGAACTAGATGGGAATGATAATGCCACACAATGCATGCTTTGTGACATTAGGAGACATGTCACAAAGAAAACAATCCCAAAATCCACTGCAATGTTTGAAATGAAAGGAAAATATCCTAGATGGTTAATTTGAGAGAAATGATTCAATCTTGAAAAGTTACTGAATTAATTATATTTTTTTATTATTTAAATAGAAATGTATTTTACAAAATATTTGCTAGGGATAAACCATCCTGATTTTTCATGACCGATTATGCAGGCCAAATTTGTACAAGCAAATTGGCTGGTTGCTGATTTTTTCTAAGTTTAAGAATGTTTTTATTTCTTATAAACTTATAAACAGTTCCCATAAGTCTTATGTAGTTGCTATACTGTAAGCAAAGGGCAAAGCTTTACCTCCACTAGCCTGCTAACTTACAGTATTGATGTAGTGTTTCCTGTAGCTTTTAAAACCTCTTGCTTTTGTAAGGAAAATTAAACTATGGTTTTGTGATCGATTATGGTCTATTACCATAGTTTTCCCAAAAAATAGCATGCGTTATTGAGTATAACATTGTATCTAAAATGTATAAGAAAATTGCAACAAAAGGGGTGTAACATTTCTCAAACACGCGCTGAGTGGTGCCAGTCCCAACACACTGCCAGCTAACCAATCACAGCACTTTTCGTATATTGCAATGAGAACCTTCATTTAAACGGGTAATAACGACGCATTGAAGCCAGACAGGAGATAGGTGATGTAATAATGTAGAATGTGATTTTTTTTTAAATCAATCAAGCATGAAAGCATATTCTAGTACATCCCAAAAACCAAATCAAGACTCAATAGGAGTATTGTGTATCCTTCATAATAGGCTAGCTTGGTTGCATAATCTGATGTCTACACAATGTTCTCCTTTCCTCAACCTCAATTGCTTTCTTCAAACAGCAAAAACAAGGCAGACAACAGGTGAACAGGAAAACAACAACTTTCATAAGACCAAAATAATCTGAAAGCAAACAACATGAAACACATACAACTAGGTCAGTGATTAGGAGCCAAAGGACAAAACAAGGATTTTTATTACTCTTTCAGGGCAAATGGTAGATTAATCTGACGTTCTTGACATACTCTTCTTGTCTTACATATACAGTAGCAGGAGCTGCTTTCTTAGAGACTTTGAGGATGAATGATCATGTCTCTTTTAGGGCTGCATGTGATTCCTGCTAAAATGTGAATCACGATTTTTCTCCAAGGGAACTGAGATCACGATTCTCTTACATGATTCTCTTTTTTTCATCCAAAATGTATTGCACTCAAGTAAAAAAAAAAAAAAAAAAAAAAAAACTTTTTTTTATAATACAGACACCACACTTTCAATCAAACTGAATAATTAAAAACAAGTTTAAATGGGTAGCCTAAATATTTTTGAGTCTTCATTTTCTATATGAATATATGTCCTATAATAAATACAGTGCATGTTCTCAATAACAGATTAAATAAATTAAAGAATGATTTAAACGATGTTTTACTTCCGATATAAACAATTAGATTAAATATGCCATTCTCAGTAATGGAGTTGAACACTTAAAATACATGAAATAATTACTGAGAAGTTGCAAAAACAAAATTAAAAATTATATTCAATAAATAGAAATATGTATTTGTTGTGGATGCAATGCAATGCTTTTGAACACTTTTCTTCTGGCATGCTGTGTTTTAATGTTTTAACTAGAGATATTTATATTATATATATATACACTCAGCGTCAGCGGCCACTTTATTAGGTACACCTGTCCATCTGCTTGTTAACACTTAATTTCTAAGCAGCCAATCACATGGCGGCAACTCAGTGCATTTAGGCACGTAGACATGGTCAAGACAATCTCCTGCAGTTCAAACTGAGCATCAGTATGGGGAAGAAAGGTGATTTGAGTGACTTTGAACATGGCATGATTGTTGGTGCCAGAAGGGCTGGTCTGAGTATTTCAGAAACTGCCAATCTACTGGGATTTTCACGCACAACCATCTCTAGGGTTTACAGAGAATGGTCCGAAAAGAAAAAAGATCCAGTGAGCGGCAGTTCTGTGGGCGGAAATGCCTTGTTGATGGCAGAGGTCAGAGGAGAATGGCCAGACTGGTTCGAGCTGATAGAAGGGCAACAGTGACTCAAATAACCACCCGTTACAACCAAGGTGGGCAGAAGAGCATCTTTGAACGCACAGTACGTCGAACTTTGAGGCAGATGGGCTACAGCAGCAGAAGACCACACCGGGTGCCACTCCTTTCAGCTAAGAACAGGAAACTGAGGCTACAATTTGCACAAGCTCATCGAAATTGGACAATAGAAGATTGGAAAAACGTTGCCTGGTCTGATGAGTCTCGATTTCTGCTGCGACATTCGGATGGTAGGGTCAGAATTTGGCGTCTACAACATGAAAGCATGGATCCATCCTGTCTTGTATCAGACGGTTCAGGCTGGTGGTGGTGGTGTCATGGTGTGGGGAATATTTTCTTGGCACTCTTTGGGCCCCTTGGTACCAATTCAGCATCGTCTGCAACGCCACAGCCTACCTGAGTATTGTTGCTGACCATGTCCATCCCTTTATGACCACAATGTACCCAACTTCTGATGGCTACTTTCAGCAGGATAATGCGCCATGTAATAAAGCTGGAATCATCTCAGACTGGTTTCTTGAACATGACAATGAGTTCGCTGTACTCAAATGGCCTCCACAGTCACCAGATCTCAATCCAATAGAGCATCTTTGGGATGTGGGTGGAGCGGAAGATTCGCATCATGGATGTGCAGCCGACAATATCTGCGGCAACTGTGTGATGCCATCATGTCAATATGGACCAAACTCCCTGAGGAATGCTTCCAGCACCTTGTTGAATCTATGCCACGAAGAATTGAGCCAGTTCTGAAGGCAAAAGGGGGTTCGAACCCGTTACTAGCATGGGGTACCTAATAAAGTGGCCGGTGAGTGTATATCCTTACTTTTTTCACAAGTTTACCTTTAATGGACAGAGTTTAATCTAATATAGCCTAGGTATTATTTTGTTTCCATGTCAATGCATCATGCATTTGCATAAAATAAAAACTAAACTCAAAAACAAGCAAAGATATAAGCATGTCATTTCCACCTCAAATGCTTCAATCCAACAAAGCAAGCACTAAGATGTTAATAGCTATTAGAGAGCATCAATCATGATATGTCAATTAGCATTTGAAAAGAGCACATCAGCCCCAGCTGAAATAAACACAGCCAGAAACAAACTAATCACCAATAAGAGGGATGAGTAAAAGAGGAAAACATAATTTGCAAAGCATTTATGTATTAGTAAGCTTGTCTACATTCCTTTGAAGCCTGGTCTGAAATCAAACCACAAATGGTAAATAAAATAAGCATTGAATAGAGTCTTTAATCCGGTTTCATTTTTCTGTACACCAAGATCTGAAAGCTGAACAGCTAGAACTAAGCACAAAGAGGAAAATAAAACATCAGGAACAGTTTCATGACAGTACAACAAGAGTCTAAGGAGATTATTAGAAGCAATAAAAAGTAATGCAACACAGACTACCTCTGCAACTGCTCATGAACTAATAAGAGCGGACACAGCGTGCAACATTAAATAAGCTTTATCAGTGTGTGTCAGATGATTTTTGTAGTGAATTGAAATTTTCCAGTCTATATATCCCTTTAAGACATTTAATCTTTAAAATATTTGATTAGAAGTAATTAGTAAAGTGTCCTCAACAAACTAAGGCAGTTTTTCAAAGCAGCTGAAGTAGAATCTCCCATTTAAAATTTAAGTGTTTTTTTTTTTTTTAATTTTTAAAAAAATTAAGACTTTTGTATTATTAAAGGGATATTTTACAGAAAAATCACACATAAAAAATATCTGATCATTAATTCTCTTGCATGTTCATCAAAGCATGCATGACTTTCTTTCTTTATGTAAATATATCAGCGTTCATTCGTCCATTACAATGAAATTCAAATGGGGTCCAGTGTTGTTTTAGACCCCGCTGACTCACATTAAATGGGCAAAACATTCTTCAAAAGAAAACCTTCTTTTGCAAAAGAATGAATGTAATGAAAGTGATATGTTAACAGTAACTATTGATGCTACAATCACAATGTGTTCAGGGGACAGACAGCTAGCGGATATTGAGGAGATGTTTGCTGTATCTGAAAAGGGCCTAAAAACATGTGACATCGCTAAGAGCACCTTTAACTAAAAAGCCCTTAGTAAGCTCTTTAATGGCAGGCTCCAATGTGACAACTTACTCCATATAGAGGGACATGGTTCATGCAATTAGGTTAAAATGCGAGAAGCTTTTAGACATAATACTGGAAATTAGAGTCAGTACTGAAATTGGGTTTCATAAAAAAAAATCATAATTGTATGAAAACGAATTAATGCAATCATTCAAATTCATATGAATTAGCCACCAATTTCCCAAAATGTTAAAATAAATGGCATGAGACGGCAATATATAACCTGAACCCTAACCAACGGCTTGCAGTCACTGTAAAAAATGCGGTCTCTGTAGACACCCCAGAATCCACAAACAGCAACAAAAGCAAACTGGGCAAACTCGCACCATGGAACATAACAAACTGTTCCAGCCAATAACTGGCGAGAAGGATTTGGGGGGTTAGTGCACGGACCCACACTTCGAAAATCGACAGGAAATAGTAAGACCACCCAAGGTCTTCTAGCATTCTCTTTTCAACATACTATGCTTTGGGACACACTTATTTTTAACTTGCATGCTGTTCAGGATGGATAATATGGACATTGAGATGCAGGGCAGGTCAGAGATAATAAGCTAAAGTTCAAAGTGAGCATCAGAATGGGTAACAAATGTGATTTATGGGACTTTGAGCGTGGCATGGTTGGTGCCAGACGGGCTGGTATGAGCATTTCTGATCTACTGGTATTTTCATGCTCAACCATCTTTGTAGTTTGCAGAGAATGGTCAGAAAAATGGAAAATAACCAGTGAGCGGCAGTTCTGTGGGGAAAAATGCCTTCTTGATGCCAGAGGAGAATGACCAGACTGGTTCCAGCTAATAGAAGGGCAAAAGTAACTCAAACAGGGTTCGTACACCTTTTCCAAGGTCGAATTCAAGCACTTTTCAAGCACTTTCAATGTCCATTTTAAAGCTTTTTCCAGCACTTTAGACTACCGTAAATTACATACCAATACATAGTCAAAATTACTATTTAGTGTTTGTTTCACATTAAAAGAGATAATGCAATATACAGCCAAAACTATGTTTAGTAATAACAGAAGGATCAGATATTTAAAGTTCAAAATGTTCAAAATGTATCAATGTAAAACCAAGATAATGCCTATAAATAATACATATCATTATAATAATGCCCAAATATTATTTACAAATCAGGCTGTAAAACGGAGTGATTTGCGCTATGCTGGCCAGAGCAAAATTAGGCGGAGGTTTTATTTTGATTTCCGCGCCTTTGTGGATGCCCCGTTTTTATTGGCCACGTAAAATGTTCCCATTGGAATCTACATATGCTGTGCAGGTCAGGTATAATAATATTTTTGCTCAGGTGGCGAAAATGTCTGCCCAAAAGAAAAAAGTTTTGCTCAGGAAGAAACAAAAAAAAATAATAGAGGGCACATTCCTCTGTATCTTCAATGTCAAGCATTTTTAAGCATTTTACCCAAAATTTAAGCACTTTTGAAACCTTGAAAACACAACATCAAAATTCAAGCATTTTCAAGGATTTTAAGCACCCGTACGAACCTAGTCAATTAACTATGGTTACAAAGAAGGTCTACAGAAGAGCATCTCTGAATGCGTCAACAGCAGCAGAAGACAAACCTATGGAAGCTGGTTTCTGCCATATAATGAAAAATAAATTAATAAAAAAATAAAAAAATAATTGCGACTTTTTATCTGACAATTCTGACCTTTTCTCACAATTGCGAGTTTACATCTTGCAATTCTGAGAAATAAAGTCAGAATTGCGAGATGTAAACTCACAATTGCGTGTTAAGTCAGAATTGCGAGATATAAAGTCAAAATTGCGTCATATAAAGTCGCAATTGCGTGTTAAGTCAGAATTGCGAGATATAAAGTCAAAATTGCATGATATAGTCGCAATTGCGTATTAAGTCAGAATTGCGATATAAAGTCAAAATTGCGTGATATAAAGTTGCAATTGCATGTTTAGTCAGAATTGCGAGGTATAAAGTCAGAATATACGTGATATAAAGTCGCAATTGTGAAGATATAAAGTCAGAATTGCAAAATATAAAGTCAGAATTGTGTGATATAAAGTCGCAATTGCGTGTTAAGTCAGAATTGCGAGATATAAAGTCAAAATTCCGTGATATAAAGTCGCAATTGCGTATTAAGCCAGAATTACGAGATATAAAGTCAAAATTGCTGCTATATAAAGTCGCAATTGCGTGTTTAGTCAGAATTGCGAGGTATAAAGTCAGAATTGTGAGGTATAAAGTCAGAATTGCGTGATATAAAGTCAGAATTGCAAAATATAAAGTCAGAATTGTGTGATATAAAGTCGTAATTGCGTGTTATTAGGTCAGAATTGCGTGATATAAAGTTCCAATTGCGTGTGATAAAGTAAAAAATGCAAGATATAAAGTCAGAATTGCGTGATTTAAACTATTCTGAGGGGAAAAAGTTTGTCTTTTTTCCTCTAAGAACTGGCCTGATAACTCACAATTGCAAGTTTATATCTCGCAATTGTGAAATAAAAAGTCACAATTATTTTTATTTATTTTTATTTTTTATTCAGTGGTCGAATAGCTTCCAGAGAAACCAGTGCCACACCTGTCAGCTGAAAAGAGGAAACTGAAGCTACATTTTGAACAGGCTCACCAAAATTGGGCAATAAAAGACAATAAAAATGTTGCCTGGTCTGATGAGTCACTATTTCTGCTGTGACATTACAGACGGTAGGGTCAGAATTTGCCATAAACAACATTAAAAGTATTGATTTATCCTGCCTTGTATGAAAGGGTAATCAGGCTGCTGTTGATGGTGTAATGATGTAGGGGGATATTTTATTGGCACGCTTTGGCCCTGAAGTACCATTTGAGACATTGTTTAAATGCCATTTAAAAGAGTATTGTTGTTGACCATGTTCATCCACCATTTATGACTACTGTGTCCATCTTCAGATGGCTACTTCCAACAGGAAAATGCAACCATGTCTGGTTTCTTTAACATGACAATAGTTCTGCCTCCCACAGTCACCAGATCTCAATCCAATAGAGCACCTTTAGAACGCACTGGGAAGATTCACATCTAAAGATGGGAGATTCTCAAATCAAAAAATCTGCAGCAACTTGCATGATGCCATCATGTCAATATGGACCACAATCTCTAAAGGAATGTTTTCAGGTCCTTGCTGAATCCGATGCCAAGAAGAATTAAGGCAGTTCTGACACAAAAGGGCTCAAACCCAAATACAAGCAAAGCGTAGCTAATAAGGTGGCCAGTGAGTGGATGTACAGTAAACAGTATATTATAGTTAAAGAAAATTTTATAACATTACATCACTTAAAAACACACTTCAGTGTTTCCCGTACCATTGTTTTAGGGGGTGGACAAAATAAAAGTTTGGTTTAACTTGACAGAAAATATTTACTGTTGTACAGTAGAATTTAGAAATGTCTTAATGTATTAATACACTATACACTAATAATCCATGTTTTACTTTTAACAGTAAAGCTCATTGTGCAGCATGTTATTTTACAAAAAGTTTATGATAAATGATAAAATATGTGCTTTCATGGCTTCATTTTATTACCAGCAAAAACACAACACAGAATTTGTGTGGAATTTCAACTAGTACTGTTTTCCTACATATTTTGATTTTGTACGCTGATGTTTGTGCCATGTATCCGCATAAATGAGCAGCACGTTTAGTAACCGATCACATTCTTTTGAAGTGATGTTACTCCTTTGCACGGGCAGCTCTAAACATGTTCAATAATGTCCACCTATATTTCAGTCAGCACAGCAGTGAAGCCCCTTAAGGGTAAAGGATTAGTCCTCTTCGTCAAACACAGTGTTCCTTCTAACATTATTCTCTGCAAAGCATGCTTATTGCATCCACACTATCAAGCACAGCACAGCCGCTGTTGCCCTTTGATGGATTCTGCATGCACTTGTGATCACACAAGGTGGAAGAAGAGCCTCAGCTCTGTGTGCTAGATGAAGCCCTCTAGCTTCTCTCTGGAGATATACAAATGAGACAACACAGTCTCTTGGTCTGGTGGTCTCTTCATCTTCAAAACAAAAGCACTCTCAAACACGTTTTTGTCTGTCCTCAGAGCTGAGTCTCCAGTGTTAGAGATTGGTTTCAGAATTTTAAAAAGAAAGAAATAAAGAGTTATGATGCAAATGCTACAGAGTTAATATTGATGCAAAGTGCTGAGCAGACAGAAGAAGACGTCTATGCTTTATCTAATTACACTGAGATCATCCAAATGGACTGAAAACTTCAGGCGAAGCTGCAAACCAGAACAAAAGTTGGAGAACACAAAGACTAAGGCATCAAGAGGTTGGCACAAAGAGAAAGTTCGAGATACGCCAATGTCACGTTTTAAAAACAAGGAAAAAATTGAATATTAATACTTGTATCAGCAAATATATTTTGGATTAAGTTTTGTCCCTTCAAAAGAACAGCATTGTGATCAACAATGAGTTGAACCAAAACCATGAGGTCGACCGAAGTGTTGTACAAAGAGAAGATAAAACTAACACAAGCTGTAAAATAGACGTAACACATAAAAAAGTAAAATCCTGAAACAGCAAATCAAGGTATAATTAAAACGCCAAAAGAAAATAAATGCCTCTTGGCGGAGGACTTAAAGAGTAGAAAAGTTGTGGCAGTTCCCTCTATTTTTTAATCTTGTCCTGGGGACTTGCAATAGTCCGCAAGTTTGCGGATCTAAGTGACCATGACTGAACGTAGGGGTGCAGCAAATCTGTAAAATACTGTGGTGTCTCATTACGAATGGATTTAAAAACAAACAATAGAATTTTGAAATCAATTCTATATTTGATCGGCAGCCAATGTAGTGAGATCATACTGGCGTGACAGATTCATATTTACGTTTCTTGTCAGAGAAGCCGAAGCCGCTGCATTCTGAATGTAGACGTGAAACACAAGCCTGAGGGCGCCGATATACACAGCATTACAGTAGTCCAGTCGAGATGTTACGAAAGCATGCATAACTATTTCAAATTAATTCAATACCCGCTGAAATGGGTTGGGTTATATGACGTTTGATCCAGAAAGGCGGTGTTAGGGGCGGGGTTTAGGACAGCGACTGCGAGGCTACTGGCCCGGCAGTGGAAACGCAAGCCCGGTGCTCTGAGGCCCGAGGCCACTCAGCTCGGCTCAGGCTCGCTGTTAGCTCTGGCCCAGCCCTAGCCCGGCAGCGGAAATGCGGCTAATTGAGAGTGGCGATCGAGAGAGGCCAGGGGTCTCATTATAAAGCGTGTTACGCACAAAACGGGGCTGGAAACGTACGTACGCCAGTTTCCACGCAAAGGTTGTGATCTATAAAGAACAAACTTAACGGGAGAATGTGCGCACCTTTAAGCAAACTTTGAGGTGTGCATATGCACATTCTGGTGACAAAGGGAATTGGCAACACCGATGGTGAGCTTAGTTAAACGTCTTTTTGGTCACTTTTTGACCGAAAATCTGAATACAGAAAGATAATAGAGTACAAATATAATTTCACTCACCAAGCCTCTCACTTGAAGCCAATATCCATCACCTTTCTTAAGTGTCCGCGCAGCAGCGAGCCCGCTGGGCCGTTTAGTGAAACTGACGCACATATAGCCTAACCTAGCGCCAGATGAAGTAAAACCGTAAGTATTCATGAGTCCTATAATAAATACAGTGCATGTTCTCAATAACAGTTTAAATAAATTAAATAATGATTTAAACTATGTTTTACTTCTGATATAAACAATTAGATTAAACATGCCATTCTCAGTAATGGAGTTAAACACTTAAAATACATTAAATAATTACTGAGAAGTTGCAAAAAAAATTATATTCAATAAATAGAAACATGTATTTGATGGGGATGCAATGGAATGCTTTTGAACACTTTTTGTCTGGCATTTCTTGTGTTTTAATGTTTTAACTCGAGATAATTGCTAATCATGATAATAGCAGATTGTCTGAGAAAATAGTTCCATGCAAATAATGTATAACCATGTCTATCTGTTTCCATTACAAATGTAAATTAACTAAAAATACTATTTGGCCAGTGAAAAAGATTGAGAAAATCTTTCTCTGAAATGTATTTTACACTTTTTGATTTATTTATTCAAAAACAAGGCAAGGATATAGGCTAAAAAAATAATTATAATTTGTGACACGGCACATCTGTATTTCATATTTTCCTAACGTCTTGAACCTTAACATGTTTTCACGTGGATGAATAATCACATGCACATTATATGCATAATTAAACTAGCCGTAGCTCCATATATGGTTATTTCAGGGGGAGACGCACGTGCGCACAATTTTCTGCTGACTGGGATTTATAAAGTGAATTCTGCCCAGGTTCTGGCGTACGCACGGTTTTATAAATCTGAATATTTTTGGCGTACGCCATTTTTGGCTTTCGGGCACAAGTACACTTTTAGTCAGGATCCTACGCACAGTTTTATAAATGAGACCCCAGGCTTGGATTTATGTTGTGTTGTTTATGTTTTATTATGTGTGGTGGCATTCGACCGTGAGGGACTGCATACTTTCGTAAAATTGTTGAATGTTCGCGGTTTCTGAAACATGCCTGAAACGCATGCGTCGTGGAAATCTCTTGAAGTCTCGTTTCAGGCCTACAAAAGGAATAGTCAAATAAAGTCGTAATTTTTGTTTGTTTTTTCGCACAAAAAGTATTCTCGTCGCTTGATAAACTCATACTTGAGCCACTGTAGTCACATGGAATATTTAAACATTTTCTTCATTGACTTTCTGGGCCGTCAAGTTTCAATCCCTTAGACAACCAATGTAGCAGTGATCCACCTCTCAAATTTAATCAAAAATATCTTCATTTGTGTTTCGAAGACGAACGGAAGGTCTTACAGGGTTGGTACAGCATGGGGGTGAGTAATTAATGACTTTCGTAAAATT
This sequence comes from Hybognathus amarus, assembly GCA_030378365.1. Classification (NCBI taxonomy): domain Eukaryota; kingdom Metazoa; phylum Chordata; class Actinopteri; order Cypriniformes; family Leuciscidae; genus Hybognathus; species Hybognathus amarus. The sequence goes on from JAQIUQ010006623.1 coordinate 169,104, forward strand.
GTCTGAATGCTCGCGGTTCCCGCTTCCTTCTTTCCATAACATCTGAACCTCATTACAAGCACTTATTTGAAAAATTATTTTTTTCATGCATCCTTGCTGAATAAAAGTATTAATTTATTTCTCAAAAAAGAAAGAAATCTCACTGACCCCAAACTTATGAATGGTTGTATATTTTTTAATCTGTTATCAATTCAGCAATTTTGTGGGGTTTTGCTCCTTAAGTACCTTTATCTTGGTTTAAAGAGTGATTTTTTAAAGTGAAAAAAAAAAAAATCTGGCAGACGTACACATTATGACAGCTGTGACAGGAAGGACTGTCAACTTAACCATGTCAAGCACAAAAATATTTGCCAGCTACACAATCTTGACCCGAAGTCAGTGACTTTCAAATGGAGGGCGTGATGAACAGCTGAAAATGTCTGGAAGCTGTAGACCATTTGAAAATATATCATCTTTCAAAATATCATTCAGAGAAATGTCAACAGACTGCAGTCAGCACAAGCTTTGATTAGGTGCTCCTGGACATGCCCATTTGTAACTGCCTGGCGCAAAGCATTATAACCTGTGAAGGTGCTTTGACAGCATCTTCACCTCATGCTCACATCCTGTGTGATTAATATTCAGAAAGCTGAACAACCCATTATCACAGGCCTTACACCCTATAAATGACCTGCTAGAACAAAACCCTGATTTTAACAAGAGAAACCCTCTTTGGCTGCTAGTTTAATCAGCTTTTGGTTTGTTTGATTTAACGAATGTTTGAAAAAAAAAAAAGCATTAATATGTAGTCTACACAAGTTCCCACATGTACACTAAGTGTCACTTAAAGTATATTAAGATTAAAAGGCTGCTGATACAAGTGGAAGCAGTGTTTAAGACTGCCTCCTCAGTGAAGAAAACACTGTCAGAGCAGAACGGGCACCTCACGTGTCAAACAGGAATTAACAACCTCGGTTTTCAAAGAAAATCAATACAACTGCTAAAAAAAACACTAACCCCGGAGGGAAAAAAAAACAGCAAAAGAGGCACGCGTTCAGGTCCTACACAACCTGACCACCTGACTTCAACACACCTACATTGTTCAACCAAAACACAGAGCTCATTTAATTTCAGCACTCCCTCCGAACATCTATCACAAGGATGAGTCACATGCCGAAAACATTCTCTGTTCTGCCCTACAAAGGCAAAAGGCAGAAATCAACAGTTCATTTTTGGTTGAAAATTAGTTATTGATATTTTTGGAACATTCAAGATCTCCTTTATCATGTGAATAAGCATCTTGAGTCAATTCTGTTTTTTTTTTTGAGAAAATAATGGGTTGTCTTCTTAACAGTAACTTCCAAAAGCACAGGAAAAACCAAAACAGAACACTCTAACGCCAGTTACTGCTCTTCGACTTTGTTTGGAAAGGTCAAATTGAGTTATAGTACTGCTATTGTTTAAAAAATATTTGTATTCTGCCTTTGTTTTACTGTCCATTAAAGTTTGCTGCGTTGAAATTACGGGGTAAAGAAGCACTTCTGACACACATGATACCTTAATAAAAGTGTAGGTAAAGCAAATAGTTAAGTGGTTGTTTTTACTAATAGGGGAGCGCGGGCACAACGTAATGCGGGGCTCAGTTGTAACACGCTTGTTTTAAATACTTCCACACATGCTGGCATGACGAAACTTGGTATATTTACTAGTTGCCATTTCAACACTATATAGAGAAAAAAATGCACCAAAATTCCAAAATCTTTGTAAGATATCACTGAACATTTATTTAACCATAGCAAAAGTGCATTTCTTACTTAAGTTAATTTTTCGTCTCTATTTTTTGTGTTTATTTAAAATTAGACAAATCTGATATTATTTTAATCTCCAATCTGTTGTTTAACCGTTGATTTAGTTCTTTCATGCTTCGCTAACTAGCAGAAGACACTAGCAGGGTTTAAATCACAGTTGTGCAGTTGGGGCATGTTGTAACACTGTGTTACAATGTGCCCCTATTGGAAATATGATATTATATTCTATACTTTTATGAATTCTATTGAGAAAACATGAGAAACATGTAAATAAAGACTGAGAGTCAATGCTCAGAAATTATAAAGTATTATTTTGTTTTTGAATTATGCTGTATAGCTGTGTTTTCTGATGTGTTTGTTGTCAAACTCAAAAATTAGTTTATTTTTAATTATTAAAAATGCCGTTATTTTATATGAAACATTTAATAATTTTATTTTATTAAGAAAATATTTTGGTTTGACTTGCATATGTTTTTGATCAGATCAGATAGCATTTTAACCTGTCATATGGTGATGTTACAATGTGCCCCTCACATGTTACAATTTACCCCACCTATGGGGCATGTTGTCACATTTCACTTCCATTCTTTCAGGGTAAATCAAGAAAAAAGTATACACTGTATTAATAAAACAAAACCACATAATTGTGCTAGACATGTGGGAAATTAATGTGGGGAAAAAAACTCTAAACCCTAAGTAGATTTACACAAATGGACAAAGTCAAAAAGTGTTACTTTGTGCCCCGCTCTCCCCTATCATTTAAGGATGGCCCATTGCTCTCGAAGGAAAATAATAGTTGAGATGGCTTTGAAACGCAGACATCGAGGTTAAAACACCTTCTTTGCCAAGCCTGTATTAATTAGACAGACTCATAAAACAATCCAGGCTGAAATGTGCTGCACAAACTGTTAAAGGGATAGTTCACCCAAAAATGAAAATTCTGTCAGTATTTACTCACCCTCATGTTGTTCCAAACCTCTATGTGTTTATTTGTTCTGCTAAACACAAAGGAAGATATTTGGAAGAATGTTTAATCAAACAGATCTCAATCCCCATTGACTACCATAGTATGTATTTTTTTTTCCTACTATGGTAGTCAATGGGGATTGAGATCTGTTTGATTAAAACATTCTTCCAAATATCTTCCTTTGTGTTCAGCAGAACAAATAAACGCATAGAGGCATCCTCGCTTGCAGACAATACAAAGACAGAGTACAGTAACTTCAAAATAGTGGTCAAAAGTCAAGTTTGAGCACAAAGATTAATTTATGTAGATCATTTTCATTACTAAAACTACTAATTTCCAGTGTCCTGCCTATAAGTATTTTGTCTGGACAACTAAAAATCTTTAAAGGCCTTTTTCTCAGTTCCTCACTCTAGCAAGTTAAGGTCTTTTGCCTTTGTAGGGCAGTGTTGTGTTCAAGGTTTGGCTTACTTCAGACAAAGTGACAAAAGGTAAAAAAAAGACTTCATCTAATAATGACAAATGCCCTGCGAAGTGCCTGAACAACCTTGAGTCGCGGTGAAAGGGTGAGCGTTTGACACTAGCATTGACGTGTTCCCAAGCAAATGAGCCGTTGACAGCGCTCCTGACTCTCGACGCGAGCGGCCCAATGGTTCATGGATTCGGCTGAAAGATTGCCGGAGTGAAGAGGTGTGTCAAGGTGTTTTTGTTGCAGCATGACTCACATGTGAGGCCTACAAGAGCCACGCGGATGCTGAGGTCCACCATCACCGCCCACCTGGGACCGCAGCGCGTCACCGCCGGCGGGATCAGGATTTCTGCTGACACGTAGAACTGCAGAGCATAAGTGATGTAGATCCCGAAAGAGTAAAGCAGCTTCACGACCTGATATAGCCTACGGAACAGACACACATTACATGCATTTCTTACGTAATTCATTTCATTATTCATTAAGTCATTTACATCAAACTACCTTTCAAAAGTTTAGGGTCAGTATTTTTTTTTAAATCAAGCTTTTGAAAACAGTCTCTTATGCTCACCAAGGCTGCATTTATTGTATCAAAAATACAGCAATGTTTTGAATATTATTACAATTTGTATACATTTTAAAATGTAATTTATTTTCTGTGATTCCTTAGCTACATTTTCAGCATCATTACTCCAGTCTTCAGGGTCACATGATCCTTCAGGAATCATTCTAATATGATGATTGAAGAAACATGTCTTATTATTATCATCAGTAGAAAACAGTTATGTTGTTTAATATTTTTGTGGAAACTGACTTTGTTTCTCAGGATTCTTTGTTGAATAGAAATTTCGAAATAACAGCATTTATTTAAAATAGAAAATTTAATGCATCCTTGCTGAAAAAAAAAAATCTTTAAAAAAAGTGTCTTAACTATCACTTTTGATGCGTCAAAAACAAAAACATTATTTTCTTAAAAAAAAAAATTATATATACACTACCGGTCAAAAGTTTTAGATCGGTAAGATTTTTTATGTTTTTAAAAGATGTCTCTTCTGCTCACCAAGGCTGCAATTATTTGATAAAAAAAACAAAAAAAAACCCAGTAATATTGTGAAATATTATTCCAATTTAAAATTTAAAAGTGGTTTTCCATGTGAATATATAGTGAAGTGTAATTTATTCCTGTGATCAAAGCTGAATTTACAGCATCATTACTACCAGTCTTCAGTGTCACATGATCCTTCATAAATTATTCTAATATGATGCTCAAGAAACATTTATGATTATTATCCATGTTGAAAACAGTTTTTTACATTTTTATTTCAGGATTCTTTGATGGATAGAAAGTTCAAAAGAACAGGATTTGAAATGGAAAGCTTTTATAACATCAATCACTACCATTCAAAAGTCTGGGGTCAGTAAGAATTTTTTTTATTATTTTGGGGGAAAGAAATAAGAAAATACTTTTATTCATCAAGGATAAGTTAAATTGATCAAAAGTTACAGTAAAGGCATTTATAATGTTAGAAAAGATTATATTTTAAATAAATGTTCTTTTGAACTTTCTCAGAATTTTAGGGGGAAAATGGTACACGACTGTTTTCAAAATTGAAAATAATAATTAATGTTTTTTGAGCATAAAATCAGCATATTAGAATGATTTCTGAAAGGATCATGTGACACTGAAAACTGATGTGTAATCAGCAACAGTAATGATGTTGAAAATTCAGCATTCAAATTACATTTTAAAATATATTAAAATAGAAAACAGTCATTTTTAAATGTCATAATATTTCACAATATTACTGTTTGTCTTTTTTTCTTTTACTTTTTCATCAAATAAAGCAGTCTTGGTGAGCAGAAGAGACTTATAGCATAAGTCTACACCGTAGTAGTGTATAATTATATAATATATAGGTGTATATTTATATATGATAATTTAATAGTGTGTACACACACACACACACACTTTTTTTTTTTTTTACATATATATATATATATATATATATATATATATATATATTTAAGAAAATATAAAATTATATATATAATTTACCTCAAACTTTTGAATGAGCAACACTACCACAAATAATAATGAAGAAGAAGAAGAAGAAGAAGAAGAATACAAAATGTGGTGATCCATTTTTAACCCGCTTTGTGAATATGGCTTATGGATATGAGCATGATACCAATGCAGTAATAAAATAATTAGACTAACTATTGCTCAACCTTAGAAACCATGAACTATTGTATAATTTCAGTTTATATGAATGTTTTTCCACCATCATCAACAAAATCTAAATAAAAAAAGTGGGACTACAAGACTATAAACATTAACGACTCATTGGCACTCACCAGCACAACGGTAAGTTTAGCGTGATGCTGCCCCGAATTTGCTCTCCAAAGCCGATGTAGCCGATGGTGCCCAGGGAGATGTAGAGGGTGGTGACGATACCCATGCCAAGGTACAGAACCATGGGGAACTTTCTGGGATTCTGCATCTTATTCTCAAGTGGTAGCACCTGTAAATGATGAAGATGTAGAGAGACATCTTTTTGAACTGAACTTTTTTCACCTGAATAATACTTCTTTGGTAGAAAAGAAAAACTTACAACTCCAATTCCCTCAAAGGCGAATATTGCCGTTCCAAAGAAGAGAGGATAGTCAACTGCCCGTCCGGCCAGCGGGAGGTTGATGGGATATGGAATATTCTGATGACGCAAGAAAGAAAAACATGTCTGGAAATCTGCGACATTTAGAATATTTCAAAAAGAGTTTACATCAATATATATAGTGAAGTCCAATAGCCTGAGACCAAGAAAATGCTGCTGGTTTGAGTATTTGTAATTAAGTATACTTATATACACTACCATACAAAGTTAATTTAAGTATATTATGCTCACCAAAGCTAGATTTATTTGATTGCAGTAATTTTATGAAATTTTCAATTCTAATTTCAACTAACTATCAATGTTGAAAACAATTATTTTATTTGTGATATACTCTATATATATATATATATATATATATATATATATATTTTTTTTTTTTTTTTTTTTTTTTTTCAGGAATCTTTAATACATACTGTACAGTTCAAAAGAACAGAATGATCTTTTGCAAAATTATAAATCTCGTTACAATCACTTTTGATAAATTTAAATGCAAGTTTTTTTTTTATTTTTATTCAATTTAATTGAACAAATATATAGTTAAATAGTTATCTTAAATATTTCTTATTAATTATTCATTAAAACTCAAATGTCGGTTTAAAACTGTTAAAAATCTCTAACTACAGAATATGATGATATGATTTTTATACTTTTGTATAAACCAGGACACTGATTTTAAACAATGTTTGCATAAATGTAATGCAAATAAAATCATCTGATCTTATGATGGGCTGTTCAGGTTCAAGAAGCTTTTAGAGGAACATTTTGTGTCCTTTTTGCAGCCCTGTAAGCATGCTTGAAACCCCTGACTCTTCACAAAAAAAATAAAAATAAAACAGTTTTTGCGAACAACAAAACCAAATTGCAATCTTCAGCCATTCAACTTCCTCTTGCTGTTTCCACCAAGACAATCTTTCTTCCCTCACTGAGAAATTGTGTTTCCTACTTGCTCATTTCTCAGTAGCTGCCTTGCCAATTACAGGCGTGAGGGTACGATTTAAAGCATTTAAAGTGGTTCAATAGGAAATGGGCTCTGAAAAACAACCCGGACACCTGTCATTTACACTCAACTCTACATCCATAACACCTGAAACTGAATCAGCATCGCAGGGGAGAAGGCTTGGTCCTGCAAATTGCTTGGAGAAGAGGATCTATTGTATTATTTCAAGTTTTTTTAACTACTATGTAGTAACATTTAAATTAATCATTTGACACAATGCACTTATAGCATCTGTGATGTCACCCATAGACTCTATGAAGAACGGGTTTGAGGCTGTTTATGGGGGGTATGTGGGGGCGCCATACTGGACAATCTTGGGAAATACAAAATACAAAAGTTTCAGAAAGGATACAGAGGTGGTATGATGTGTTGTGTCAGATCATGGCCGAGACGTCAAATTCACTCGGCGCAGCCCGTTATCAGCTGTCAATCAAAGTTAACCGCCCTTATTTGTCATACATTTTATATCTCAATATGATCTAAACTAACGAGTTAGAAAAAAAATCCTCACCCCCTCACAGTTGTCAGGCACGCGGAAGATATTGAAGATTACAATAAAAACTGTATAGTAAACATTACAAATTAAAACTGTAAACATACGAATTTATGCTGTGAAAACGGACATTTTAACATGACGTCTATGGATATTTGCTCCCTTTGGGACCGGCCTCTAGCGGATTTGAGATGTATTGCAGTTTATCGCACTTTGGGTAGGCTTCATCTTTCAGATTAGAATGTTGCCGCTTGACTTATAGTAACGCTGAAAACATGTATGTAACAGAATTTGAAAAAGAAACTCTACATTATTCTGTTAAAATGTTAAAGTAGTGTTACTTTGCTAGTTACATGAATATCTGATTAGGTAAAACATGTTACTAGTAAAGTAGCATTACTTTTAAATGTACAGCAAAATATCAGAGTAACTTTTTCAAATAAGTTACTTTGCCTTCCCCATTTATTGTATGCAGGCATGAATTTGCATTTCATTTCACTTCAAGGCCTTTACATTTGCCAAAAATAAAACTTATGTTTTTAAAAAAAAAAAAAGAAACAAACAAGGAAGTCTAGTTGTCAAGTTGTTGGTTTTGACAATGGCTGTCATGAGCCCATTATAACTGTGTCACGAATATTTTTCATAACCTAGACTACAGTGGTACAAACAGAATTTGTCATTAAAATGTTATAATGTTAAAATGTTATGTCAAAACCAACCACCTGATAGTTTAATGTAATGTTAACCCATAAAGCTAAGTTAATTAATCTGCTAGGTCATGTTTATGACATATTTATGTAAGAGAGGTTGTGTTGTCTCCATAATGTCAAGTTGTCATGATAAAGACACTGACAGGTTAAGATGTATTGGTTTGTCAAGTTGTCTAAACAAATACATCTCAAACAAGACATATTTGCATTAAAAATGTTGAGAGAATTAATGCTTAATGACACTTATTAACAGTCATAAACATGCATAATGTGTCATGTCATTATTGATGATTATGAAGGTGTCATGTCAGTGTTATGTACACCCCTTCAAGTAAAGTTTTTAGGCTGTCAAACGATTAATCGTGATTAATCGCATCCAAAATAAAGGTTTGTGTTTACATAATATATGTGGGTGCACTGTGTATAATTATTTTGTATGTATATATATATATATATATATATATATATATATATATATACACACACACACACACACATGCATAAATATTTAAGAAAAAAAATATTTATATATAAAATTTGTATATATAAATTATATATAAATCTATATACAGTACAATATAAATATTTCTTAAATATATACAAGCATGTGTGTTTATTTAGATATATAAAATAAATATACACAGTGCACCCACATATATTATGTAACCACAAACTTTTATTTTGAATGCGATTAATCACGATTAATCGTTTGACAGCCTTAAAAGTTTTATAAAGTCAAATATTTTATGACGCTAAAGACAACTAAAAAAGTGTGACTAGACTTTGTAAAAAATACATTTGTGTCTAGGGCTGCAACAAACGATTATTTTGATAATCGATTAATCTAACAATTATTAGAACGATTAATCGACTAATCATCGTTTATTTTGCCAGCTAATCATTAAGTTTGGAATGATTATACAGTTTTTTTTTTCAATTAGGAGCCAACTAAACAGGTCATTCTCTTTAAGTTTAACTCAAATCACACACAAATGCTCTCTAAGCATTGTTTAATAAGCCCACTGCTTTTCATAGAACTGAAACAGAAAAAGGGTCATTACTTCAGGACACAAAAAGGGTAAAATATTATTCTACAAACCATTAAAGATATACAATTACAATAGATTTTTTTTACATTAGAATTGAGGTGACAGAGATGTTCTCATTCACCTTTTAATTTACAGAATGAAAAAGAAAAAGTAACTGCCATGATATTATTCCTAACATCTCCTTTTGTACGTTTTCATGACTATGGAACAAAACACAGGCAAGTAATAAGACTATAATACCAAATAGTGTTACAATAATAAAAACAGCCCTGACTCCTAAGCTCAATCAAGCTATATTCTATGCTAAATAAATCATCACATTACTGTAATTATATTATTATTGATGATATTATTACTATTAGTAGTATTGCATGATCTAATAAAGATATTTACCACTAGTTTAGTTAGCTCCAGCTGGAGAACACTCAGTTCTCACCGGCTCCTCTTTTGTCCAGATGTGTCCTCTTTAAGTGCTCCAACATGCATGTTGTGCTCCCGTGAAAAGCAAGTTCTGCCTTGCATGTATTGCACATGACAGCATTGTTGGTTTTAAGTTTTGTAAAACTTTGCCAAACCTTGCTAGTTCGGATTCGTTTGCACTCGTCATAATTCGCGCTGTTTTTTTCTTTTACCGCACTTGCATTTATAAAGGGCTGCATTTACACTCTAGCGCCAAAGTGCCGTAGCTGTCAAATCGCGATATTGCACGACCTTACATTAGGTCACGTTAGATCAAACGACTTCTCGACAACAAAGAAATTTGTCGACAATTATTTATATGTCGACTAATCGTTGCAGCCGTATTTGCGTCTGTGCTATAAATGTGTCTAAAGTAAAATGGCAACTGGATTAATACTTTATTACATGCAATCATTCCTAGTTTGGCTTAAGTGTTCAAATCATTTTTGAACTGCTCACTTGTATTGTGGGCTGATGTATCATACATGACACTATTTACAATGAATAATGAAGCAATGTATGCAACAAAGATACACTTTTCAACATATTTTGTGCACTCTGAGTGTGTGTTGCATGTTTAATGTGTCTTACCGTCAGACAGTAGTAGTATATGAGGACCAGGCTGACGCACATGGAAATGTTTGCAACAAACGACAGAGGAGCCAAGTACTTGAGGTTGCGGATAAACACCAGCACGATGATGAAGGGAAGGAAGAAGAGCATGTAGAGGCGAGAGTCATAGCTGGGGACAGGCACTGCTGTCTCGTTGTTGTGACAGTTCACTGTTGTCGCATTGGCAGTCTCAACCACCTAGAATGGAAAGATTACTTTGTTAATAGCAATATGACATTGTACTGAGATAATTTTACACATGTAGGTTCAAAAATAAAGAAAGGAAGAACATCTTTTTTGTTGGGGAGAAGCAAACTCAGGTGGTTCATCCAAATGAAGTGAAAGGCAATGCTGCCCTCTTGTGGTGAAAACAAAATCAGTCAGAACATTTATTTATTTATTTATTTATTTTTATTTATTTTTTGACGCATTTACCGGTACATTTTATAAATTTGGCTGAAGCATTTATTCAAAGAGACAATCCATTTAGGGGAAATATTTTTAGCAGTTTATACATTCTACACAAATAAAACCAATCGCATACAGTATTATATTACAGTAAAGGAATTATGCTATGTGATTTTAAAGTTTATTATTATATTGAGGGCAAAACCCTTTATTAAAATCTGGAAAATGTATTTAAAGATCTCTCACCTGTTTGACATTGTCACTGAGGAACACAAAGTACACGCAGCAGAAGCCCAGCTGGGTTAAGTTTAGGAACATATTTACCACACGCCTAAAAGCCGAAAAACAAAATAAATCATTATGTTCAGGTGCTGGTCTAACTATTTGTTTTAGTAATTTTTAGTAATCTAAACAACTTTATTTAGGTAAGCACACACACACACACACACACACACACACACACACACACACACACACACTACTGTTCAAATGTTTGGGGTCAGAAAGATTCTTTGTTTTCTTCTTCTTCTTTTTTTGTGACAGAAACTAATACTTTTATTGAGGAGCAGTGCATACAGTTTATCAAAAGTGACAGTAATGACATTTGTAATGTTATTTAAAACTATTGAACTTTCTGTTCATCAAAAAATAAATAAATAAATAAAGGTTTTAAAACAAATGAAGCAGCACTTGTTTTCAGCATTGAAAATAATACATTTCATGATCAGCAAATCAAGCCTACAAGAAGAACGATTCCTAAAGAACCATGTGACACTGAAGACTGGAGAAATGATGCTGAAAATTCAGCTTTGTCATCACAGGAATAAATTACATCTTAACCCTAAAACCTTATTCTGGACAAATGTGGGGAAAATAGTTTTGATTTATTTTTAAAAAATACTTCCCTTGATCTGAGCGGTCCAAGACTTGGCTAGTTTTCCTAAGTTTGCCTCCTGAACACACACAATTTTTGTTGACTCAATTCTACAATGTTAGGTGGGTGAAAATTTGGGTCAAAGTATTTGGGGTCAAAAATGGGCAGCCATTAGAAATAAATGGGAAAAACTGTAATTTAGAGCATTCTAAAATAAGCCAAAATAAGACACCAGGTGACAGCAAAGTCACTTCATCTTTAGGTTTTAGCTCTGGGAACTTATTGGAATGATATTTTAATGTAGTTAAAATAATAAAATAAAACATAAAAATAAGCATAATTTACATAGAAAATATGGTACTTTTTGAAGTAAATAAATTCAAAATAACCCCTAAAATAAAAAAATTAAAACACCATAAATGGATAGACAAAACTTTATCGAAGATAGTGATATAACATTTATAATAAATAAAAATTAGCATCAAGCTTGAGCCCTCTGTGCCCACATTTGTCCACAATTACAGGATTAAGGGCTATAAAGTGAATACCAGTTTAAGCGCTACAATGTATTCAAATAGAAAACTTAATTTCACAATATTACTGTTAAACTGGAGCCTTGGTGAGCATAAGAGACTTCTTCAATAAACATTTTTTAAAATCTTACTGAATCCAACCATTTGAACAGCAGTTTAGATTACTATATATGCGATCATGTGCAAGATGTGAAACAGTGAAGTTGCTCATAAACCAGGATCTAAAAGAGTCACAAGTGACAAGTGGTCAAAGATTATGGTGAGATCAGCACAAACTGCACGTCAACTTTAACAGTCTACTCTGAATAAAAAATAAAAAAAATGCCTTGTAAGCACTGAAACAATGCCGTTCAGTTACCTTCCCACACTGAGTGTCTGCTCAGCCATGGCACGTTCTCCATCCCATGCTCCACTGCATCTCCATAGGAAAGAAAGGGCTTGCCCATCCTAAATAAAGACAAGATTTCATTTAGAGAAAAAAAAATACCAGTCAATTGTATGACAAAACAAAAATATTTATAAACCAAAAATGTTTCTGAACAAACACCAAAATACAATTATTTAATCATGGATTCATTAATTATTAACTAATCAGACTCATGAATTCAAGTGACAGCCCTACATATATATATATATATATATATATATATATATATATATATATATATATATATATATATATATATATATATATATATATATATATATATATATATATATATATATATATATATATATATATATATGTTTAAAGGGATAGTTCACCCAATATGAAAATTGTCATCATTTACTCAATCTCAAGTTGTTCCAAACCTGTATGAGTTTCTTTCTTCTTTGAACACAAAGAAAGATATTTTAGAGAATGTTGATAACTGGACAGTTGATGGCAGCAATTGACTTCCATAGTCAGGAAACAAAAATACTATGGAAGTCAATGGAACAGTCAACTGTCAGGATTTTTGTCTTTTTTGGGTGAACTATCTCTTTAACAATGACTATATGGTGCTTTTAAAAATATCAAACTCTTTGGCCAGATGCAAATGATAAAACAAACAAAACAAAACTCAAATCCACCATGGTATAATAATAAAAAGTGTGTTGTGTGTCAGAAAATCTGTCAAGAACATGAGGGGTAGTTTTTCTAAAATCATTCAAGCTGTTTATTCTTACTTTACGCTCAGATGATGTGCACATTTCACAAGGAGGTTCATGCAATGTATAGCTACTATTCCCATGGCCAGAAGACTTAAAGGCCCCACCTGCAACATAAGAAGAGACGGAGAACATCAACCCAAAGATACAGTTTTTTTACAATCACTTAGTTACTATTTTCAGAACCTTGACCTTATTTTTCACAACTCTAGACACAAAATTCACAACCACTGATCAAAATGCACATTTTTCAGAACTTTAACCCATTTCTCAATTGCTTGGATACTATACACATACAACTTAGATCATTTGTTCATTCAACATAAATCACCTGTTCAAAATGACACAACTTAACATCAAAGTACGACTATTTCAAAAGGCAATTCACACATTACATTTCAAATGAGTGTCTATTCATTTCCTTACAATGATCTAACTATCTATTTATACAACTGCTCAAAATGATAAGTAACTGTTGCAGTAACTCTTAAAGGGATTGTTGACAGACACACAATCTTCCATGTTTACAGTAAATCATGAAAGTTTCAAGATAAGAGATTCATTGTCACCAATTAGCGTGGAGCATGAACCAATTCGACTACAATATCCATGGATGTAGCATAATATTACTGTATATATTTTTGGTTTGATTCCAATAAACCTCTGTTGTGAATGTACTGTAGTGTTTTGCATCAATATTTCACACACTTTGTTCAGTGATTCCACTATGTGTGTATTCTCTCTACTACTGCAGAACTTTTACAGAGATATATAGTTACTGTACATGTAGTGCCATAATGAAACCTGTATCACCTATTTTGTTCCACAATATTTAATGATTGTACGAACAATGACAGTGAAATCTATCAGTAGCTTGTGTGTGTGGATCTATAGTTATGTTTCAATTGTATTTCACAGTAAATTTGTTTTTTGAACCAATGATTGTGCAAGTGCAAGATTTCTTTAAAGATGTGAATGCACGATGCAATGATTTAAACATTAGACAGCCTGTGTTACAAATGACAAACGTTTTGAGTTGAGTCTGGAGTTTTGAAATATGACGTCAAGGTTCTGAAAATAGTAGCAAAATGATTGTAAAAAAACTGTAATGTCAACTGTACAATGTCAAAGTCACATTGTAAAATATTATTACAATTTAATAGCCTGGATGCCAGCCCGAACTCCACCCACAACATTTTTTGGTCGGGAAGTTCAACAAGATATTCCGACAAGAATATGAGTATGATGAAGTCAGGCTAACAATTTAAATGAACTATGTTCTTTTTTTAATTTATTTTAAAATGTAATTTATTCCTGTGATGGCAAAAAAAGCATCATTACTCCAGGAGGCTTTCTTTAGGGATGTTGCTACACATATGTGTCATCTTTGAATTGGTGGAAACACTGTCAATACTGCATCATCACGTTGTCCCTGTGTCCTCAGCTGATGCTGACATGGCTTCTAAACTTAGTTTGTGCTATGGATATGAATGAGGCACAACATTATGCAGATTGTTGAGGTGTGCTATTGTTTTTTTTTTTAAATAAATAAAATTGACACATTACTCTTCAAAGGTTTTGGATCAATACAATTAACATGTGTGTAAATTAATACTTTTATTCAGAATGAAGGACATTAAATTGATAAAATATTGGCAGTAAAGGCATTTAAAATACAAAATATAATAAAAATAAAAAATAAATAAACTCTTATTTTGTAATTTCTATTCATCAAAGGATCCTGAGAAAATATGAAGTGGCACAACTGTTTTCAACATTAATAATAGTAAGAAATGTTTCTTGCGCATCAATGAATGATTTCTGAAGGATCATGTGACACTGAAGACTGGAGTAATGATGCTGAAAATTTAGTTTTGCATCACAGGAATAAATTACATTTTAAAATATATTAAAATAGAAATCATGATAGCACATTAATAATACATTAAAACACTAAACTGTAATATTTCACAAAGTTATTGTTTTAGTGTATTTTTGAACAAAGAGCATAAAATACTTCAAATTCTCTAATAAAAACATCAGAAATCTTACAGACAAATTTGTTTAACAGATGTGTACATCGAGGAAGTAATACAAATATCTTGAAACCAGAATAAGAATGATTCAAGCATTATTTTTTAAATACATTTTAAATACAAATGTTATAATTCTAGCAATTTGTTTTAAACTCTTTAAAAAGCCTGCATTTTTATTGATTTTTTTGTTTTTCTTTCCAGTGACACTAAAATTTTGTAGAAGTCGCCCTGATCACCAATATTTACCATGGATTTGCTGTAGTAGTAACACTCACTGTAACCATGGTATTTTGGCATATTTTGGTATACTTATATGTAAATATTTTAAAATAGGAGTGATTAAATATTACAGTTATTTTTGTTACGAGTATATGGCATAAGTTTTATTTTTTTGAATTTATATTTATACTAAATGTGCTTAGGTTTCTGATTCTCATAAAAAATACAATAGTTTATAGAAACAATATAGTTCTTTTTTGCTACACCCTATACTACCACAAGACCAGGGGCCTCATTTATAACCGTTGCGTACGCACAAAACAGGCCCTGAAAGAGGCGTACGCCACTTCCGACGCATAAGTTGTGATTTTAACAAACTTAACGGGAAAATGTGCGCACCTGCACGCAAACTCTGACCCATGCATACGAACGTTTTGTAGATGGAGCAGTTTGGCGACACCGATGGTGAGCTCGAGTTAAATGTCTTTTTGATCACTTTTTAGACAGAAAATCTAAGGAAATTATACATATACAGCAAGATAATACAAATATAATTTCACTCACCAAACCTATCACATAGCCTATAATCTAACGGCAGATGAAGTAAAACCGTAAATCTTCATTATGAGTCCATCATAAATACAGTGCGTGTTCACAATAACAGCTTAAAAATGAATGATTTAAACTATGTTTTACTTCTGATATAAACATTTAGATTAAATATGCCATTCTCATTAATGGTGTTAAACACTTAAACTACATGAAATCATTAATGAGAAGTTACATTTTTATATTCAATAAATATAAATATTTGTTGTGGATGTGATGCTTTGAACACTTCCTCTGGCATGCTGTCTGTGTTTAAATGTGTTAACTACACAGATAATTGCTTATCATGATAGCAGATTGTCTGAGAAAATGGTTTTGTGCAAATAATAAACAAGGTCTATTTGTTTCCATTAAAAATATTAATTATTCATTTTAATTAATTAATTCAATTCAAATACTATTTGGCCAGTGGAAAAGATTGAGAAAAACTTTCTCTGAAATGTATTTTGCACTATTTTATTTATTTATTTATTTATTTATTTAAAAAAAAAACAAAAAAAAAACAAGGGAAGGATGGGCTACTAAATGATTTTTATTAATGTAATTTGACAGCTCTCATATTTCATATTTTCCTAATGTCTTGTACCGTTAAACATGTTATCACGTGGATGAATAATCATATGCAAAATGATATGCAGATGAGGATATGCATAGTAAAACTAGGCGTTATAATCTCCATATATGGTTATTCCAGGGAGGAGACGGATGTGCGCACAATCTTCCGCTGACTGGGATTTATAAAAGTGAATTCTGCCCAGGTTCTGGCGTACGCACGGTTTTATAAGTCTGAATATTTTTTTGCGTACGACATTTTGGGCTTTCGGGCATACGTACACTTTTAGTCAGGATCCTACGCACAGTTTTATAAATGAGACCCCAGATTTCAGTCAGTGTGAACAAAACCTGTTCTCTAACCAGAAGCCTGTAGTCTACAGAGACAAGTACAATCACGGTTTGTGTTCCCTGTTCAAAAACCAAAGGGTGTGGAAGTTCTTAATACACTCATAATGCACATCTACTGAGAAGCAAAAGATAAATAAAAAAGGAAGGCTGACATGATGTTGAAATAGATCATGTTCAGATAAGGACATACAACAACTGCCAAAATGAGGATACAAACCAGAACACAAGCCCAGAACAGTTAAAAATAAAACCGCAACATCATAATTGCATTAATCTCCAAATTAAATGTTCTGTCCTACCACGAGTCCTGCATTCTTGACAGCCAGAGGCAATCCAAGCAGTCCCGTGCCAATATTTCCTTTTAGTAAATGAATTATGGTCTGAAAAACACTGGGGGGGAAAAACAAAACAATTAAAATAGGTCAATGAACATTAAAGTTTTAATAGGCGAAGGTCACAGTGCTTACGAGGATCCTGTTCTTCCTCCGATCCGTTCATATTCTGTTTGCCGTGGGGAACCAGGCGAGCGGATGGGCTCATCTTCAGTGGGGCTCTCGCCTCTTACAGAAAAATCTGGGCCTGGGACCAACACACAGATATAGCTTTTATATCATATTAAACAATAAATAGACAAAACACATACTGTACACCACGGTTCAAAAGTTTGGCGTTGGCAAGATGTTTTTCTACTTTTGATAGAAGTCTCTTATGACTGCCAAAAACACCGTAAAAGCAGTAATAACTTGTGAAAAAATATATATATATTATATATATATTACCATTTTGATTTAAAATACCTGTTTGTTGAATAGAAAGCTCAAAAACATATATTTTGTAACATCATAAATGTCTTTACTGTCACTTTTGATCAACTGAATGCATCGTTACAAAAATAAAAGTATTCATTTCTTTACAAAAACAATCTTACTGACTTCAAACTTTTTGAACAGTAGTGTATGTTTGTTGATTCATTTATAACATCATCTTTCACTACGCTTTAAAAAAAAATTCACAATGGATGTTCCATATTGCAAAGGAAATTGGTTTACCATCCTGATAGTTGATATCAGAGGCCATGTTTGCTTTGGTGGGGAGTAATTTGCCACTGATAGCTTCACTGATCAAAAGCTTCCCTGCGGAGACGCTGCATCTACAGGAACTGTGATCGCAGACAAAGGAACAGAGTTAATAGCCCTCCTGTAACACACACATGACGCACACAGTGCCCTTTCAGGGTCATCTCTTGGAGCTGAAAACAACATGACGATTTCAAACATGCAAAACGCAATCAACATTAGTCTTATCTGACACTTCAATAGCAGTGAGAATTTCACACAGCAGTGAGAATGAACAACTGCATCATTCACAGCCACACTCTGTATTATGCATCTAGAGAAAATGATGAGGAAAGAATTATTCATGTGTTGTCTAATTGTCAGATATATAAAATCATTCAACCTTCATTGCAAATCAGATTCATTGGCAAAATGTACAGACTTTCAGCTGTTTGCAATGAACCAATCAAACAAAAGTAATTGAAATGGCTCAACGTTAGGGTGACCAACTGTCCTGTTTTCCCAGGACATGTCCTGTTTTCATATAACAATATAACCATTTTCTATCCATACAGAGAAGGCATAACCTACTTTAAATGTATTATAATTAATAAGGTATCTTTGAGTAAACTTCAGGTATCATTTGAGTAGGCCCATCTGTTTGCCGGGCCGAGTGTCCTGGTTTTTGGTAATCAAAATATGGTCACCCTACTCAATGCAATAAATGTGTTTTGGTGCATAGTTCTCTTACGAGAGGTTCTCTCGTATTGCGTAAGCTAGCTTACGCTACGGGAAAGATTCTTCTTTGCCGAACAATTGAAGCCAAAAATTTTTATAATTTGTAATCATTGTCAACGCACTTCTCAGGTGCAGGACCTAGAGCGGGCTAACTAGCAGGCTCATTGGTTCGTTTCTGGGAAGTGCTCAAACCGATTGGAGAGCGGCGCTGAACCCGCGCCCAATGAGCGGCGCACGACGCTCGCTTACTCACGTCAAAGCCCGCCAA